>PDGT01000074.1:0-39239 GCA_003671415.1 Megathymus violae
TATTGACTTGTTGGATTGGCCTGCCCAGTCTCCGGATTTGAATCCAATAGAGCATTTATAGGGTGTTTTAAAACGCAAAATCAAAGAGCACAGCATAACATCCAAAGCTACATTAAAAAACGCGTTGGTACAAGAATGGGATGCAATATCCCCAGACGTGTGCCTTAAACTTGTACGCAGCATGCCTCAGACAGTTGCTGCTGTAATAAAAGCCAAGGGTGGTCCAACAAAATATTAGTTTTTTTTTTTAAATTTATTAAGGATTAATAATTATTAAATTTAATACTTATTAAAATTATGAAACAACCAAAACTAGTTTTATTTTTTTTATACCCGAAATATGCAGCAAGTTGTAGGGTGCCTAATACTTTTGGCCAAGGCGGTATATATATATATATATCCTATATATATATATATATATATATATATATATATAGGATTAAATTTATTATACTATATATATATAGGAGTGATAAGAATGAGGTGGAAGTGGATATCAGTATGACAAGAAAGCGCGATGAATGGAAGGAAAAGACATATTGCGCCGGCCCCGGGTAAAGGGATAAGGTAAAGCAGATGATGATTTGATATTTTATATCATAATCTCTCTGGAATGTTTTAGCAACTATCAAAATCATGCATACAATATTATCTTAACTAAGTAAAACTACCTAAGTTATTGATTTCTAATTCACGTGATGGTAAATCTGATAAAATATTAGATGGTGAAGAGTACTAAAAGCTCTTCGTTTCGAGGGAAAGAAAGTTCACGACGTTAAGATACATAATCATGATGCTTTGAAGTTATTATTTATCCATTATCCGATTGTAAAAAAAATCTTTCCAGTTCCACTACTACACAGTTATCAAGATTCCAATAACATGAACTTTGAAGAAATGGTAGATCCCAATGAATCTGAACGATGTACTCCATCTGACCACGAAATAATAAAAGAAAATATGACACCTAAAAACAGTAACGTTGGACAGCCCGAAAACAAATATACCAATCAATTAAAAACATCTCCAGCATCTGATAATATAAAGAAAGAAAATTCGGGCGACAGTTTGGGAATTACAACAATCAATACGGCAAATAATTATGATTCTACTACACCACTAAGAATCGATTTTTTTAGAAAACGAATATAGTAATTTTAACATACCAGTGTTTTACTTATTAATTAAAAAATCACCACTTACGAAATTTCTTAAATATTCATAACTCATGTACGGCTTAAAATTTAAAATAAATCTGTAAGTCCACTCAATCTTGAATTCAAGCCAACCATCCATACTCATAGGGAACTCTGCTGAAGCCTCACGCAAACTGTCCTGCTTGTTCAAGTTCGCTGAGCTCTGTACCCCCAGTTCAATCAAAATGAAACTCGTCTCTAATGGTACTCCTTGATGCCGTTGGTGCTGCGGACATGCTTGGGCGGCGGTGACTCTTTACCATCACGTGGGCCGTCTGCTCATTTGTTGGATGTTGATATTTATGATGTAAAAAATACCTTTAATTATTACTTAATATTGACGTTAAAAAAGGAACGGCTGATAATTTATGTACTCATTACACTAATATGAATATCTATACACATAATAAAATTCTATCTGATCGCTTCCTGTACATGTACGATATAATAGAAAAAAATATTATTAGGTGCATTTATTAACGCAATATAACGCAAAACAATAGATGGTAGAATTGTTGTCTGTTTGTCTGTGCGTTTGTTCGCGCTAATCTCAGAAACGGCCTTACCGATTTCGTTCTAGTTTTTACTAATGTATTGCAGTAAGCATCACTTAATACCTAAAGTTTGTTTCATTGCAATCCATTGATAAATAAAAGTCCTAAATTAATTTGAAATAATGCAGGTACTATTTCTTAGCATAAAGTGTAGTTTTCTCGGAGCGAAGCTAAGGCAGTCTGCTAATTAGTAATATGATATTATTACTTGTATGTATTTGTAAAAATAATATACAAGTTTTAATTCGTGGCTTATTATTGCACTGTACACCCGTGAAACTATTATTACATTATTGTTAGTATTATTAATACTGTTATTGAATAATACAGTAAATAAGAAGTGTGCTTAACAAACATAAACTATTTATTTTATAACATTTGTATCTTCAGTGGTTAAGGCTTTTTTACATTAAATAAGTCTATGCTTGCCAAAAATACCACCTGCTGGTAAGTGATGAAATGTAAGATGTTGGACGCATTAACTTATAAAAGTCTATTCACTCTTCGCTTGAACATCATTTCACTCCCACATCATAATAATAATGTATTATGAAACAGACGCGGGAAGAAGAATGACAGTGCAAACGGTGCTTTGTATTTAATAATTAAGTAAGTAAGCAAAGAAAGTAAGTAAGTAAAGAATTTATCCAACGGTCCAACCCATAGTCCAACCGAATTATATAAACACACCGGCAGAATTAGCGGAACATAAAAAAGGGATATTGTCAAATACTTAATTTTATTTTTAAACAAATAACAATGAAACACGAAACATAAATTAAATTGACATGTTTTCACATTAATTTGCAACACCATACATAAAATTTAATGAAAAAAAAAACAAATTAAACAAAATGCATTTTTCTTCGATATCGTAATGATAGAGAAACATTTGAAAATTTTATATTTTCTGACGGTTCACAATTAATTAAACGCATGTTTAATAACGAGTGTTTCCCCCCCCCCGTGCTCTGACCAAGGTTTCCATCCGTCTGGACATGCTGCGGATGATGCTGTCGATGATTTCTTGGGACAACCTCTGCCATTCTTCAAGTAATGCGTTTCAACAGCATTCTGCATTCATCAGTAAAGAGAACCTGTCCCCACTCGTCGAAGTTCCAATGACGATGTTCACGAGCAAAGTATAGTCGGTTTGTGCCGTGGTGTCTCTCAAGTTTTAGTGCTTTGGCGGGCACAAATGAGCCTGTACCGACTTCTTCGAATCTTCTCCGAACTGTCCACTCACTCACTCTTACTGCTCGAACCACCTCCAATTCCAATTTCGGGCCTGCACCACCGTCAGTTTCATGTTCCGACAAACTTGAAGTTGTTGAACCATGTTGGTGTAACGGTGATGGAGTGGCCAGCACGGTCCTCGGATATGAATCCAATCAACCATGTTTGGGACTTGCTAAAGAGGAGTGTCAAATCAAGAATGCCACCTCCCAAAATCTGGGCGAGTTGCGAAACGCATTACTTGAAGAATGGCAGAGGTTGCCCCAAGAAATCATCTACAGCATCAACCACTGCATGCCCAGACGGATGGACTCGGTGGCATTTAATTGTGAACCGTCAGAAAATTTTAAATTTTCAAATGTTGCTCTGTCATTATTATATCGAAGAAAAATGCATTTTGTTTAATTTGTTTTTTTTTTCATTAAACTTTATGTATGGTGTTGCAAATTAATGTGAAAACATGTCAATTTAATTCATGTTTCGTGTTTAATTATTATTTGTTTCAAAATAAAATTAACTATTTGACAATATCCCTTTTTTATGTTCAGCTTATTCTGCCGGTGTGTGTATTACTTTGAGGATTAAATTCATGTTCACAGCTTTTGTTTCTTTCAGACTTTCAAAACCAGACACATAAATAAGTATACCCTGTGAAGATTTATCAAAAATTAAAATAAAAAATATGTAAAATTAAATAAAGATAAAAATACTTTAAAATGATATTTCATTCAAAAATTATTGCATAAATAGAATTTATAAAAGGCTGTCTCATTCCTAAACGGACTTCCAAAGATATTAAAAATAAATCAGTCTTTAATAGAAAATAAACAACAATACGTGATGACAGATGTAACTGTCAGCCATGTCATTTGTCAGTGTGGTGGCACCTATAATATATTTTTAAATAAATCAACACAATATGTTTTCTTTAAATTCAACCTGTGAACTTAATGTTTCTTAAAATCCCATAAAAGTGCTCTGGAAAGAAATATATATAAGGTAATGTTTAAAATAAAATGTCGGAGGAAGAAAATGTTGATATTGAGCAAGAGCTGGACGTACTCTTGACGAAAGTACAACCCAATTTACAAGATGTTATTAAGAGGGTAAATATTTGTTGTAAAAAGTATCTTATCTCATGTAGTGCATTTGCTATTCCAAGGATCCTACATTATTTTGTCAGTCACTAAAATAAGGTTTTTTTATTCAACCCATTCATAAAAAAATCATTGCTTAAAAATCTAAGTTAAGATCTGTTTATATTTTTAGACTTATCATGTTCATAATTATGTTGTAATACCTTGCCCACATATACTTTATCAATAAACAACAAATATTGTATTTTAGAGCTTTACAAATGTGGCTCTGCAGCAAACCAAAAATGGTGAACAGATCAAACCTGATATATTAGAAGACACTTCTTATTTCGCTAAGAATACACAGGTGTAAGTATAAAACCCAGTTGTTCACAAAACAGATAACAGGTGAATTCTTTAGATTACAAATTGTTACTGACTGAAAAAATATTGTAAATAAATGCCTTAGTATATGTAACACCCTCCATCCTGATGAATCGATTTCTTGAAGAAGTAGGTATAATTATGCTACATTCATAAGACCTGGTGGTGGTGAGATTTGTAACAATTAGGTATATTCTATGTCCCATATAGATTTCCAGATATGGAAAGGTAGAAATATGAAGCCATTACATCAAGATTAACAACTTTTCAGGAATTTATCCAGGCTAGAACTAGTCAAACCTCCAACATTCCATCTACAGACATTATCATTAGACTTAAAGTGCATGGCACTGTCATTACGGTGTTCTCTCGGAGAAGTCAATATCAAGGGGTTATACAGTGCATTTAATGAAAACCTATACAACCTCATACCTGTTATGTCAGAAGGACATGTCCTGTAAGTAACATTTTGATGTTTGAATCATTGAATACTTGCAATAGAAATCTCTTCTTGTTCACCAACAGGAAATTGTCAATTTGAATTCAAATTAATATCTGGTGGGCTTAATAACTGATATTATGCGGTGTTAATGTCAGTGCCCTATATTAATATTTATCATCATGATCACAGCCCATAACTGACTAGTTAATTAAGCCTTTACTACACAAAATGTGACAAGACTTAATATTCCTTTGAGAAAATTCTTCAACATTTTGATATTTGGATAATGTGTGTAATCGAACTACAAGACTATCTCATCTTAACATACATTAATATATCTAAAATACAGACATTTAATTACTTGGAGTTTTAATTATAATTCTCATGTACATAACAAGATGTTTTTATCTCTGGCCAAATTTATATTTATTTTGTATTAATTAACTCCCTTGCGAAACAAAAACCTGTCTAAACCTTAAACGCATAGACTACTCCTAACTTATTGATAGTTGATTGATTGATACTATATTGAGAATTTTTTTATTACACAAATAATAATATTAAGTTTATATTTTAAGGTCTGTGCATTCATGGAAATAGGTTTGTATATTGACATCCAATAGAATTAAACAAAGTATAAAAATGGTACTATTATATTTTAGGTTTAGTAATTTCCGTTTTGAAGTTATGATTCAAATTGTAAAATAGTGATTCATTATTAAACTTCTTCCAGAATATCATTATCAAATATGGTAGCGGATGTCAATGTTGGCTTAGTTATTGAAGACGATGCCTATTCCTTTATAAATCCTGGAATAAATTTCATTCACGATGAAGTGCTTGTTAAGGTATTGACTATTAATTATTATGGTATATTTAGTCATTAATGACATTATTCTAATAAAGTATCAAATTTTTATTGCAGTTATCATGGCCCTCGCCTCAAAGAAATGGTGGATATGAATTTACTACTACCGAACAATTAGCAAAACACATAGGTATATTATAATAATTTTTTTTACATCAAAATAAAAATAACTCTAATACAGTTGATATACTAGTATGATATATACAAAGAATCACCAAAGCTTTGAACAAGATGGAAGCAGATTATTTATATTGTTTTAAATGTCCTCACATGCATTGATGCCAAATTTTTTGATTTTTACAATTATAAGATTTAATTTTAAAACCACAGATATTTTAGGATATTACACAGTTTTACTGTAAATGCCTTCAGACGACCTTCCGCTGACGGCAGCAATATCGCTTCCTCTGTACTCTCTGCTGCGACAGAAATTGCAGCGGCACCTCGCCCAGGTGCTGCGGCAGGCGACCAGCGTCAGCGAACTGATGTGCTGCAACCCGTCCATGTTGGAAGCTTATACGTAAGTTCAATTTCACACTTTTCTAATACCAAGTTGGGGTGAAATAATATTACGTTACTACAATCATACCCAGGTACATCTACATAAGAACTAATTGCAGATATATTTTTTTAGATAAACTGACAATTTTTTTTTTATCTGTGTAATGTACGGAAGTATTAAAACATACCGTCAAACTCTACTATTTCGGAATGATAACTTAAAGAGCCTAACAACGCAAAAGTAATTTATTGAGTTAAATAACTTATGAAAACGTATTAAAAGTAATATAATATCTGTCTTTTTAACAAATATCAATAGACATAGTAACCCAACAAATAAATCACTGAATCCAATAGTGTTAACGTTTCATAGTATTGTAATTTAAATAATGCAGTAATAACTTGGCACCCCTAGCATTCCGTTTAACAAGTGTCAAATGTCGAATTGTTGTCGCAGCGGCCGAGGCGCCAGCGGTGGCCCACATCGTAGCTCGGGCGTGAAAACTGGGTTTTAAAACTTAAGTTAACTTAGTTTTTGTTACTTCGATTCGTGTTTTATATAATTATATGACTACTGTCATCCGGGCTTTTGAAAACAATAAATGGATTTAGGTTTTATTTTTTTGATGATACGTTTTGTGTGACTTTTAAATAATGTCGCTTATATGCCGAAAATTAGAAAAAAAAAAACATTACCAGCAGGCAAACTAACGTTGGGGCATGACAACATATGGCGGGACAGCTAGTGTAAGTATATATCAACATCGACTGCCATTTTCACCACGAACCAGAATCAAATGACAGTGAACGCCACTAGATGTCGTCGGTTCGCGCTTGTAAACAACCCAGTTTAATGTGTATTCCAGTTCAATGATAGATACCCTGGCGCGGAACGGCAACCGGGTGGTGGACATGGTCCTCATCAACGTCCGACGCACGCTGCTGCAGACCCGCCGGGAGGTGCTCGAACTGCCGTCGTTGCACGCCACCTTCATGCACAAGGTGGAGATATTGTGTGAAAAACAGTAATACAAACAATTCGGGTGACATTTAAATTCATTATAACACTAGCTGGTGGCCGGTGCGCTTCGCTTCTCCTAAAAAATTAATCATTTTTAATATGTAAGTAAGAAACATTTTTATAATGTTTATGATTTTTAGTATTCTAAAGCATTTGGGTATTATACAACGTTTGTGGTTTTTCCATCTTACGGAAAAACAAATAAACTTGTCGGTTTACCAACGCGGGAACAATGTGTGTTAGTGTTCCAATGGTGCCACATGCATATATACAGAATTTCATATCAATTCGACCTAAGATTCAAACCAAAAAAAAAAGCAGTGCCACCAGCGCCACCTATCTAGTAGTAACGTAACTATGTTCGTC
Source organism: Megathymus violae (assembly GCA_003671415.1). Taxonomy (NCBI): domain Eukaryota; kingdom Metazoa; phylum Arthropoda; class Insecta; order Lepidoptera; family Hesperiidae; genus Megathymus; species Megathymus violae. The sequence goes on from PDGT01000074.1 coordinate 7,645, forward strand.
GGAGTGGTCATGTCGCCCGTTATATCAATGGTGCTAAGGGTTCTCGAGTTTTAGATGAACATACATACACACATTATCTTTTATATATATATATATACCTATATATATGTCACCTTTTTTTCATTCTCAAGTACAAGGAAAAACACACAAAAATCGTGAGTACCCGTTACAGTTAAAATGTATAATGTGTGCGATAATAAAAGTTTCAAATCATTTGTAAAATTGTCTATTTAAATAATATTGAATTGAAACTTGAGACAGTGAGTTTTTAGTCTATAATATCCATACAAAGTGTTGTATGGGTATAATCAAAGGGACTAGATTGATATTATCTGATCGCTATTGCTATGTTAAGTTCAAAGCGCAACGATTGTATATTACATGATAGCGATTAACATTACATGATATGGAGTAGGTAACATTAATTAATATACATGAAAGCGATAAATATAGTAGATAACACAAATTTTAATCTTTCTATGTTAGATGTGATAACCATCGGTAATCATCGATAATTGATATATAATATTTCACGTAATTTACAGAACAAAATTAAGAAAGACAATTACATTTTATGAACATTAATAAAAGTATATCTGTATGTGTACATATAATAAAATTCTAACTGATCGCTTCCTGTACATGAGAAAAAATATTATTAGGTGCCTTTATTAACGCAATGGAACACAAAACAATAGTTGTTAGAATTTTCGTCGCGCTTGTTCGCGCTAATCTCAGAAACGGCCTAACCGATTACGTTCCGGTTTTCACTGATGTATCGCAGTAAGCGTCACTTAATACTTAAAGTTGTTTCATTGCAATACGTCCATAAATAAAAAAGTTATGAATATGTATTTCTAATTGACAGAACGAGCAAAACCCAGTCCTAAAACAATGCAGATGCTATTTCTAAGCGTAAGGTAGTTTTTCTGATGGCTCAATAAATTGGGCTGATTTTTTTTGTTATGTTCTTAATTGTCAGGATATGATTTGCATGAATATCATTTCTTTTTAAATCTACATAAATATAGTCGGATTGTGGAATTGCGATCTTGTATGAAATCTGAATGAAAAAATGTGACTTTTACTTTGACAGTTCTGTTCAGTGAAACAATTGTAGTCAGGGGACGAACTCCTATTTAAATTGAGTTTTAACAAATATTATTTATTTTTCTTCATTGCATAAAAGGCGAAGTAATACTCTAACACTCACACCCACACACACACGCTTAATGTGCTTCCGAATTATTTTACTGTTATCACGGGTAAAAAATTTATGTAACCAATAAAGAAAAGGCCACATTATAATACATTGTTAGTTCGACCCTGTCTTTATATTTCCAGGCCATTATATTTTCAGTTATAATATATTAATCTGCTCATATTATATATATCATTGTACATTGTATCTATTGGTACAATAAAAACAATAATGAATTCGTTTCAGATAGGATCGATATCATTCATAGGAAAGTTCGAGACAGAAGCCGGTTGGGTGAAGAACTTGGCAACCATCAACCGGATCAATGACGTCAGCGTGACGCGCCCCGACAATCTCAAGACGAGCTTTCGCGTCACTTTAAAGATTAAAGATTTGCAAGTAAATAAACAAATAATAAACACACTCACACCCTCGCACAAGGACTCCCTGTGCGGCGGGTTACATGGATGGACACTAATGAGGCATCACAAACAACGACGACTCATAGACACACATTTATTTTTAAATGTCTGCCCCGGCCGGTAATCGAACCCGGAAACATTCACTGGGCCTGCAATGTCATTACCCATAGGTCTATGGGATCGTCAACTTGTAGGCAAGTTTGAGGCTTAATTAATTGATTTGAGACTACAGTCTTGATCCAAATCAAACCGATCACCTGTTGGTCAACGAATGAGGTATGCCGTAAGGTCCTATCCTATTAGAAGTTACTAGATGTTGTACAGTTTGGTGTTATTTTGTCACTAGTCTTGCATGGTTCTGGTTCCTTATGTAAATAAATACCTAGATTTTATATGGGTTCCCTAAATTCAAATTCAAAATCATTTCATCATTTAAATATTTTCTAAATACTTATTCACGTCATATTTTGCCTCTTTTACCGTTTCGAAACGATACTTTTACATTGAAGAGAAAAAATCTAAACCAGAGATTCCCAAAGGGGTCGACATCGAACCTTTGAGATTGAATTCCAGGAGTCCTTGTCATTTATATATTAACCTAAACCAGGGATTCCCAAAGTGGTCGACATCCCTTTGAGGTTGATATCGATTTCCTGGGGCTCGACATAATCGAAAACTTAATTTGGGGGTCAAGGAGATTTAAAAAAAAATCTACCCCTATTAATTCACACAAGTTTTCAAGATACTGTATAAATTTTGTTACGTGTTTTTTTTTTTGATGCTGTTTTAAGTAAGTGGATGGTGGTGGATTGTGAATGTAATTTGGCTATGGGGGTCTTAGATATCACTTCATTTTGGAAAAGGGGTCTCACTTTCTCTTGCCCAAAATAAGGAAATCCCTGGTCTAAACCATAATATCCTTTACAGTTAATAGACAGTTGTAGTCAGATAACCAGTTTGGTAGTTTAGAGACATGATTATCATTACAATACATTATTTTATATATTAAAATTATGACATGAATAGCTTTGAGAATAATCATATGATTCATATAGAAAATTTATTTGAATCCCTTGAGACTAATATGTGGATGGTATGTGTCCAGATCGGGTACGACGAATACCGTATGAAGGCGATGGGGGTGTGGTGTGCGGGGAGGGTGGTGGCACCGGCGGACAACCAACTACACTTGGCCTTGAGCGCGGGACTGACGCGCTGGGAACCGTATGCGCAGCTCGACGACTTGCAGGTCCAACTGGCGCAGTGAGTAAATAACTAATGTAAAATAATGGTTCACTACAGGGCGAATTGCTCAACTTAACTATACAATCTCTGTACAAATATGATGCCGAATATCACTGAGAAATGATTGTTCGGTGATACAGTATACAGTATGCAGTATACACTAGTACACAGTAATCATGTATAATTTGGTGATCCGTAAATTTTAATTAACAATATTGTTATTGTAGTTTTGTCGCATGGTGTCTAGTTAGCTTGTCTATGTTTAATAACATTGACAGATAAACGTCAGCTGTCACTTCTGTCAAGTCACAGCACTGATATTAATAGCATACATATGTAACTTCAATGGAAATTAATTTGTATATTAAAATGTTACATTATTTGTAATAATAGCTAACATGAATCTGTGGCATTGATACGTTATTGCGTTACTATAAATTTTCCTCACTTTTCAATACCCCTATGATCAATTAAAGAAACTAATGTAAATCTACTTAAACCATAATCAATTAAGTGGTCGTCGGCGTGTTCGAAGGGTTAATTAATTAACCGTTCGACCACGACATTGTAATTAAACAAACTCGCAATAAACAGAACGAAGGACTACCATGTGACCGGTTTGGGTCCGTTGAGCGGCGCACTGCCGCTGGTATGCGCGTGGACGCGCGGCGCGGCCGCTGCGCACGCGGTGCCCGCGCTCACCGCGCAACTCACGCACGAGGTACGCAATCGTTTATATACATACGACTCGATCTACACCTTCTGATCCTACCGTTCGATTTTACCAGACGTTCGATCATCTTTTGTGCAATAATGTCTCGTTACTCGTTCGCCTGTCGTCTTCGTTCGACCGTAATAGTTAAGTAACGTTATATTTTTGAAATTATTGATTACACTAAAGGTCAAATAAAAAAAAAATCGTTTATCAAACAGAACAAAAAGTGTAGGGATGTTATGGATATGAAATTTGGGATCAGGATGGATACAGATACATGAAGAATATTGTACCGGTTTCGGTTACGGTTACGATGGAATTATTTCGGATTATTTTATTGTTTCGGATGATTTTTATTACGGATATTAGATGATTTAGGATGTAGAAAAAAAATCAATGTAATCGTGTAAGGTTTGACTTTATTTCAAGATACTATTTCGTATTTTAATCACAGAAAAAACAACAACCTTAAAAATTAAATAATAAAACGTGTAAGAGTAAGAGCGATACGGCTAGTGTGTCGGCTCGGCCGGCGCCACCCTGTCATAGCGTGTTTCATTTAGACTCTGCCCCTATCCGAAATTATTGGAAACTTTTTTATCGGATTCGGTTACGGTTACGGATATACTTTTATTTCGGATATCCGATAGTTTCGGTTACGGTTACGGAGTTCCATGACAGCCTTGAAAAACGGGTACAATTTTTTTTTCACATATTAACATAGAGACAGAGTTACATTATTTTATCTGACTATTTATTAAACAAAGATGAATCAGATTGTAAAATAAATTATTGTGTATTATAATTATTGTTATTTGAAAATTATGATTGAATGACTTGAATTATATTGCACCGTCTCAATACTAATTTTTAAATTGCTTACTCAATAATCAGCCATGTGTGCTGACTTGAAAAAACTTGAGCAGTTGAAAACACATGAGATGGAGCGACTATGTACGTGAAGCGGTGGACGGTGGCTGTTTTTTGACTAGAAAAGAAGGGCCGAAGACTGTGTTCAGGGAAGGGAGGAGATCCTATGTCCGTTAGTGCACTGAAATAGGCCGATGATGGTGATGGTGATGGTGATGTTTGTGTTCTTTTCAAGGTGCGCACCGCTCTCGCCGAATTGCCGCTGTGGGACCTCATAAACGCCAAGTGACGCACCACATGATATTTCTGCCGTCCTTACCTTGTATCGGATTATATGAGGATCTAACGTAGGGTATTTTGTCTTTTTGATGCATATTCAAAAAAATGTCTATCGATCTGTCTAAGTAGTGTTTTTTTTTTAATAATTTGCTAGATTAATTTTTTTTATTTTTATTTGTTTTATGGTTATTACTGCTTAGATGGATTCATAGATTTTTTTTAAGTATATAGTGGTGAAAAATGGAAATATCAGATATTGGACATTATTGTTTGGTGTCGAGGACATGCATAATATTTTTGATATTTGAAGTATGCTCAGTCCCGGGTACGAATTGAAATCGATGTCGTTTTCGTTTAGATCTCTCTATTACGTACGAATACAATAACCATCTATTGATTATCTGTATAATGCAAATTAAAACTAGGAGGCGAGCTACCTTATCGTCAATGTTCGTTATTGCTCATTCACACACCAGGGACACGAAGGACACGTTTACGGATTTGAAGGAAGATGAATCCCCTTGTAGCCCTCCAACAACAACGAATAAACTACACACGGTAATGCAACCTTCGACAGGAGGGATTGTTTCGTCCGTTGGTCGGCAGAATTCATTAGCAAATAACCTCGCCCGTTGACATATTTCCCCGGATCCGAGGATAGAAAGCGTAGAATAAAGTTCTCTTTTTAATTTCAGTAACGAAATATTGTGATCCTATTTTATTGATGTATACATTTTAAAATCATAGTATTTTTTTTTTCATTTATTAATTCTGGCTCGTATTTGCTTCAATGTCATTCATGTGATCCGATATTCTCGGGAATAAGCCTACAGGGTAATTAGTATAACTCGCTCTGATATTAGACTGATTGTAAACAATAACCACCATAGATTACAAGATACAGTTCCTGCTAAACAGGACATAATGCTTACTTTAAAATCTTTTTTTTCAGACTAGTTTTCTATGCCTTTGTCTTAGATTATGTTCGATATTATCCTTACTATGTGTGCCAATCTTTTTGGCACCTCTGAACTATGAGATAATTCTGAAATCAGCAGCGCGCAGCGACATGTGCGTACATCAAAGCGGCCTTATAGTTTGGCACGATATAATTATATCGCATTACTTCGTGAGGTCGTAATAATAATAACGTAGTCTTCAAACACACTAAGTATATTAATCCTTTAATGTTTAATTTTTTTTACTGTTTATTTATTTACTATTCGGAACGTGTTGATTTTGCTGAACCTAATATAAAAATTGCTCTACCTTTCTTTACATATAAACCTTCATGAAGTATGTAAATGTTAAAAATCGCATCACAGCGTATTGGGTAGGTTAAAAGAAACGTTACGCAAATGCTAAAAATAGCTACTTTGTACTATTATTTTCTTAGTATCATTATTTATCGATTAGTTTCAGTTATACCGTTTCATTTTCCAGAAACCTAACCTTAATATCAAATAACATCTCAAAGAAAAAATAACTTTATCTTAATTACCGGTCAATGTGTCGTAAATTGAAAATCGTAAACTACTGTGACGTGTAATATGTTTGATTTGTTTAATACGTTCAGAAACAATAATTATGTGAATAGATAAGAATCATGAGTATGGTGGTCACTTACCTGCTTTGTGATGAAAAACCCATGCAACCATTTGAAAACTCGGCGAACATAAAGCAAGGACATTTTCTAGTAAATAGTGAGAAACGATTTTTTTGGTTTTACATTTTCTTTATAGTTCTGGTCCTGACAACAGTAAATGCGCCGTTTTACCTATCTAACTGCTGTTTGACTGTAATGTTAACTAAGCTAATCTTTGAAAATAAATTTGAACTTCAGTTTCGTTATCACAGAAATATATTTTTGCCCCTCAATTGTATAGATTATTATTTATTTCAATCAGTTCATATATTTTATGCTGGATTTCAAAAATTTACAACAGGTCTTACCGATTTAAGTATCTTTTTCTTTATTATCTATAGTTATACATTTTTTTTATCTGTATTTAAATGACACGAAATATATTCTTGACTTCTTAAGATTTTTATAACTTTCTTTTGATTTTGTACGTTTCACATTTTATATAAGGTCACTTGTTAATTTTAACTTTTACTTTGTGCTTAATACGTTCCATTTCAACAAACACCTTTTGTTTCATGACTTAATTAAACATTTCATTTTCCAAATTAACAAAGATTCAATGTATTAGTTACAAAATTCATTAAACCGTAATAAAAACAATTGTTGATAAATTTAAGTTACGAATATGATACGAATTAAAGTTTATGATATATGTATATTAACTGGAGCGTATTACATAATTTCATTATTAATAATCCTACATTTGAAATTGATATTTACTACTATTGTTGATATTTTAGTAGTTTGGATATTATTTGTACTATAGTTATGTGATTATGAAAGCTAGAACAGATCCTGAAGTGGCGTGATATATTCGTCTAAATTCTTATAAGAATGTAGTACTGTTGTCGGTTGGATGGGAGTGTCATTTCTTGTTTATTTTCTTGGCGTCCTTTTGTGGTTGTCCAGAACAAACCTTCTCAGGTCATTTTTGGTACGTTAAATTTTAAAACTTATCGTTGTCATTCATTAATATCTACGTTTAATAAATTGCTCATTATGTTTATTAATTTTTTTGTAGCTATTTTAATTTTTAACTCATTTCTTTTTATAGATTGTGTAATCTTGCCACACTATTCTCAATTATCAAATAAAATATGTAAACGGATAATATATTAATTCAAATAAATTTCGTCGATTAATCCTCATTCATGTATTTTGTATTTAGTAACATACATACATTTTTGAATGTAACATGATCGTGATCATGTTTCATATATAGACGTGTCTCATATAACTTTTCGAATAATTTGTACATGCACGGTGACAACCAGACCTTGGACTTTGACCTTGTATACCATAATGATTATTTTCCATCTAAATATAATTATTTGAAAATTATAATAACCATAACTAAAACCAGTGTGATGTACCGAATATCTAAAATCATTTCATATCCTTATCTATAACCGAAACCTATTAAAGATCCAGTATATATATCACCAACATCCCCGTTCGATATTACCTTCAATGGCACAATTTCCAGATTATATTTTTAATAGTTCGGTTATTATTATTCACTGTTATTAAACAAGAGAAAATTATATTTGGGAGGGAGATTTCAAAGTATGAAAAACATTATTTAATACGTACGCATGTTGTATTTAGGTAATATTCAAACATTGTTCTGATATATCTTGTATTGTGAATTGTATCGCCCGTGTTATATGATGTATATATCGGTTGTGAGTGCGTTGAACACTATAGAGACTGTTGTATAGTTTATTGTGATTTTACTTATTGTTTTAATAAAAATATTCAACTATAACTGTGTTGTCATTGGAATTATTCCCCTTAAAAACGACAATAATCTAGGAAGACATCTAACGGTCGGTTTCAATATCCTAGCTATATATTATTTGGTTAAAAGATCATACTATAGGAGATGTACATTTAAATTTCAATTAACCAAGATAGTTGCACATTTTTTCCCATAAAATTGATGTATCACTTAGAGTTCACTGTTGACCAACAATTCATGAACGGATCATTGAAGCCGACCGCAAGTGTGTAACGATGAATTCTGTTCCCTCACCGATAGATGTATTTTTAATTTCAATTTTAGAAACCGTTTCAGTATTTAAAGAAAACCAGGTTACATCAGCTGGTCTCCCGGGAGACCACGGTCTTATCTCTAGCCAGGAATGGTTTAATTGGGTGGATAGATTTTGTATTGATGCATATTCCTTGCCGTGGCTTATTAATCAAGTAAAGAAGTATCCTCACACCACAGATGCAAAAAATAATTCTCATCGATGATTAGAGTCAAAAGTATTAGTGCAAGTGAATGAGGTTTCACTGTGACAGTTACAAAACATGTTATTCGCTTTTTGGACGAGTAAAGGATTTGGCTTGACCGTTTTCATGGGAGGTTGCTCGCTCGTGGCTCTACGAAGCGATCAAGTCTTTCGAAGAGCAAAAATTGCTACTATTAAAACGCACGTCCATAAAATTTTCTCCGAAGACGATTCTGTTTTTTGAGAGGTACTAATGGCCAACTATATAATGGCCCGTCCATGAACACAGTTGGCTCACGTGAAAAGGCCCAATAAGTATTTAAATACGTAGGAATATTATATCAAATATTTATTAAGAACGACGCTTCCTAATAAATATTTTATACTTACTCACTAACCAAGGCATAATAAATAAATAAAATCGTATTGATTATAAATCCGGTTTACCGTATGAGGTTTTAATTGCAACTGTTTCTACATTAGACATTACATTACTTAATATGACAAAATATGGTAAACAAAAGGTGTGTCAGCTTCCGATCCGTCTGGATTAGGGAACGATTTAAACAAATAATTCATTCATATAGAATATTTTACTAAGTAGGGTTTTTTATTATTATTTTAACAAAAAATATAGTGAAATGTTTCCTAAAGCCGGACGTCGAATCAAAAAAGTAAATTGTGCTTTCAAAAATGCTACTTTTTTAAAAAAAAGTCTTCTAGACGTTGATCCTATATCATAGAGAAATATACTTTGTTCCTGCCAAAGTGACATTTTCTGTTTAGATGATATCGTATTGATATTGTTTTTTTTTTATTTATTTACTACATTATAAAATGAATTTTATGATAGTAATAACATTAACGTCTACTGTCCTATGATTCACCGTCAAAATTTCGCAATCGACGGTAAGTAGAAAGTTTCTATGGAACTTTACCGTTATTTTATATGGAATGACACTGAAGCCCAGTAAGTAGTGAAAAATAGTATTTACTGCTGAGTGAAGGATCCAGGTTCAATTGCAGTTTTGGGAAGCCAATAAATGTTTGTTTTTTTCGTCACCTGGAAATCATGGGTTTATTTCATCCACAATGCGGAGAATACTAGTTCGCGGGCATGAGCGTGTGAACAAATAATTTGGTTTTATATTTATGGATATGCCTGTACCAAGAACCGAAAAGATAACCTTTTGCAACTGGTTACATTAATCCAGTTTAAAGTATATAGTGCATTTTTAATTACAATTTTAAAACATTCGCGATGATATTGTCATCTCTTATTAGTGGATAGTCTTATTACCTTGCTCTTATTACCTTAATAAACATTGGGCCATAATCATTTTGAATCTTCAGGTTCTTTTGAAACCTATCACAGACACCAAGCTCCCACCCCTTAAATATGTTGCTTAGTTATGAGTAAGCTAGATATGCTGGATAATATAACAATTGACCTTTATCTCATTACAAACAGTTTTATTGAAGTGAAACTTTAGCCGCGCTTAGAGTAAAAATTCAAGGTCGCGACATAGGAGTTAGGGCGATAAACCTATAAATTTTTTCGTACCTATTAGTATACAACGATATTTCGTTGCATAGATGGCATTGCACTTAACAGGAACAATAATTATTTTTAGTTTTGTGGAAGAAAATAATCTCATATCTATCCAAACGTTGAGAAGTTTCATTTCAAATATGCGCACATTGTGCACACAACCGTTTTTTATTTTTTATACACCTTTCTCTTTTTTATATTTGTCTCTGAGCAATAAATATATACTACCTATGTATGAAATGTGGACTAAATAGAAATAACAATTGGACGATAGGTGTTAAAGTTTAACCATTTTCAATGTATAGGCTTCATCGGTTAACCTTTAACCCGGGTAAATTAATATCTGGTATGTACCTTCTGCTTTTTCAACAGGTAGAAAGTTAAAGAAACATGGGTCTAATTCAGTCGGTGTTTTGCTCAATGACATTTTGTGTAGAGAGGTAAATATTTACGAATGCAATCTTACATTTCTGTATAGTATTTCTTACACATCTAATTGATTGTATTGCATATAGGGTACTGACGTGGACATGCTGTGCCTTTGTATTAATGTTGTTGATGTTCACGGTAATAATATTGATGATATACGGAATCTCTGTGGGATATCACTACGCACAGAAGGAACTTGCAGCCTTTGCCAGTAAGTATTCAATGTTGTCAGTAATATAAAAATTAAATAAAATTTACTGTAGTGAAGGAAAAAATCGTTTGGAAATCTGAATAGTTAAGATTTCTGTTTCTCGCCCCCTTTCTCTCTTTAAATATAAAAGGTTAGAGTCAAAGATATAAATATTTGTCCTCGAAAGGTTATTAAATAGGTATAGCGTTTTGTATCGTTGCCGCACGCAGGGAAACCCCCGAATATAAATGTGTGAGCGTTTGATCATTGCGTTCCAGTGTCGTCGAGGTCTACGACTGAAGAGAATATGCTTCGAGTGGGACCTGAGTCCCAGCCGGTCGTGAGGCTCGTTGCCGTTAACCGATCAGAGGTTGAACATGCACCACAACCTATTCTAGGTTCGTAATAAGTGTAATTTCTTTCATTCTTTCTTTTTCTTTCTTGGCCGACAATGCATCAATGATGCCTTTGTTAATACTAGTGTCCATGAGCGACCGTGACCACCTACCATCGTGTAACTCGACTGCTCGTTTGTCGGCTATTTACATTTAAAAAGTGAAGCATTTCGTCAATTGGCAGCATCTATAAGCCCCTTGGTCGCGGGAACAATCTGTTATATCAGGCACCACGTTTCATATTGAAACGGATAACAGAATATGGGCTATCATTATTAAGTATTTTTAACTAAGCACTCGCAGTTTGATTTCATAGATAACAAGCTGAAGTAAATAAAAAGAACTAAGCTCAAAAAAATGTAGGTGAAGTATTTGAAAGTAAAATCATCAAAGAACAGTTTATTTCAGAAGTGTACCAAACGAAGAAACCTGGAGAGCAAGTATACTTAGAAACATCTGAGACTCCAGTCGTAGTTTTAGAAACTGAGAGGTACGTTTTGCTAAATCATACAAAAGTCAAAAAAACGTTTTACTTAAACTGCTCCAAAAATGTCTACGATCATAGTGACAAATGTTATTTTGTTCCGTTGCACTTCTAAGCAAGTATGACGCATAAGTACCTACGTAGAATGAATGAAATTATATTTATTCGAAGATGGTCTTTACAAACACTTTTCGAACGTTAAACTACACCATAGCTACAACAAATCCCTACCGTGACAGGTCCTGGAAGAAGAAGCGACTAGAAACTTCCAATGAGGTTTTTTCCTACACTTAGTTACATAACGTACTTACGGCTTTATATTATATTATAATATATTATATATTTAACTCATGTCCAAACAGACATATCTTTTAGGTAATCATCAAATTTGTAATAACCTTCTGGCATAAGAATGCTTTTGACGTGATTATAACGGAATTTAATTGTAAACACATATATCTATCCATAAAAGATCCACCGGTTTTGCTTGGTCTGGAATTTGGTACAATAGGTTTAGCCTTATTCCTTGTATTATTAACGTACATAATATTATCTTAAAATATTGTGATGCTACAGTTATTATAATTTATATATTACAATTCGTCATTAGTATTATTTGCCTGCGGATATTAAAATAAAATTTTATGCCTGCAGACCCCCAAAGGAGCCAGAATTTTCTCCACACGAAAGAGAACTAGCACGAAGACTTATCGGTCGGTTCCGGAGATCACGTAGTAACGGCACTTCAACGATCACACCTTTTCTGCGACCATTAAGAACCACCACAAACGGTTTAACAAACTCCAATAGATCCGATGCTGTTTCGGGGCATTCAGAGTTAACATCCGTTTGAGAGTCGAACACATGGAAACGTTTTCATTTGAAAATAAATGTAATCATGTGAATAAAAGCACTAAAAAATGTCTTATAGTTTTAATTAAAGTTACAAATGCATCCTGAATACGACCCATTTGTAAATGGTGTCGTTCTAAAAGAGTATGGCTTTAGATGTATTCGTGAATTCATGTAAAATTAAATTCGGGTCTGTCGCAACTGTAGAATTAACTTTACTGTTGGAAGCCGATGGGACGTCGGCTTCGCGCCGTGCAACCCTGTGGGCGAATCCCCGGTGCACTGCTCTATCAACTGATCGCATTACGTTCCCGGGACCCGACCGCTCCGGACCCGATCGCAGGGCACCTGCTGCTTTGGCAGCTTTCTCTGTGAATAGTTATATAAGAATTTGAACTCATTAATTTAACCTGTAGTAACACTTACCTTAACTATGTACTCGTACGTTGATCGCACTAATAACAGGTAGCTATTAGTCCATTTTTTAATTTTTAGGGACTAAGGGTAAACGTCAACATAGACAATGGAATCTCAATATGTTACAAGATTTCCTAGTTGTGAATGACTGAATTGTAGTAGTAATGTTCACGTAAACGAGCAGATTTAGAAATTGAGAATATGCTGAATTAGAAGTAATATTACAAGCAAAAATTTGCTCATTGAAGCCTTGTTTCTAATTTCTCAGACCTGATGTTGCTAATGTCCGCAAACTTGCTAATTTTTTTTTCCCGAAAAGATGCAGTTAGAATATTAGTTATACTCTTCATTACGGTCATATGTCATTACGGTGCCCAGGCCTGAGAATACTCGATCTTGAAGAGTCATTCATCCTTTCTCGATTAAATACTTAAAACAACAAGTAAAGTCCCGACTCGTTGCGTCAATAGTCCCGAGAGTGGAGACACGGGGTCATAGACCCCGAGAAATTAAATGCTATGCAGGGAGATACCGTCGCGTTCACATGAGATCACGGTACCTCTCCTTATGCGTCGGGTAACAACCTTGCGATACCGGGTGTCTTTCGAAGATTTGTAGCAACTACTGATTAACGTAGATTACGATCATATTCGTTAATCCAAATATTTTATGACGCACGTTCGACCGTCTTTAAAATAGTTACAGGAGTCGGTGTCAAGAACTGAAGTGGCCGGATGTCGGTGGTTGAACGTCGCAAAACATGTTCACTATAGCGATTCATGCACCATGAGACGCACAGAGATCGTTACAAGGTTGGCATACTCTGGAACAATTTTTACTTTACGATCGTGCGCAACTACGTCATTCTTAAGACGCCGACCGATCCCGACGATTGCTCATAGACTCCGATTCCGTCTTGTCTACAAACGCTTGCAATGCACCTACTAATTAAGGGATTGCGAAAACTATTATTCTCTCCATAGTAGTTGGTCTTCTGTTGGTCAAAATATAAGGGCACCGTTATATATATTACGTAACAGCACAGTAAGAGTTTTCTTAAAGATACACGATAAACATACCCATCGAATCCACAGAATTTTGTACAAAGCAGTAGTTGAACCCAATGCCGATTCCAAGAACCATTACCGTTATTATTGTTATCAGCAAGCAACAAGTCAGCATTGCACATACGGTGCACAAAGATATCCTAGAAAAATAATAAAAATAACCGCTTGGCTATATTATAGGCTATAGGTTTTACTGCGACACGACAGGCCACTTACCCACTATTGTTAAGACTTCACAGCGTTTAGCTCATAATAAAGTTTAATGTAACAAATAACATAAGAGAAGATTAAAAATGATAAAATTTATATGTAGTAAAAATACCTTTCCAATGCATCTAATACAATTGAAACGAAGGAACTTAACGAACAACACACACAACCCATAATGTAAAGCTAACATTTGTTTATTTACATATACCAAAATGTTACAATTGAGGCTTTAAACCCTTCATTAAAACTTATAATTTTTAAAATCTAGACATTTTGTAACCATCTAATTTTTGAAAACTTCAGTAACATCGTATCCAATCGTGTCGATTTTCATGTCATTTTTATCGCAATTGACTATTCAACCCTTCCAATGAATATCTTACTACATACCTATACTAACGTACCTCCTATATAAATTAAACTTTAAGTTCACCTATTTTAAAAATATTTCAGCACTCTGAAGAACAAATAAACGTAGTGTATTACTTTCAGTATATACTAATGTACTCTGTGTATACGACATTCTCAACCACAAATCGAAAAATATATTAAAAAATTTATAAACACATTCGTACAATTGCCATAAAAATGAGAGTGAACATAGATTTCAAGGTTAATTTTTAAGATAAGGCTCACACGTAAAAACCCCCCGCCAGTTATGTACGATTCATATGTTGTACAGAAAAGTCTTATTTTTTATTAAACCATTTCCTAATAGGAGTTTATTATTTTCTCTTCTTGATTTTCTTCTGATAGTCCCAAAAAAATAACTCATTTAGGATCTTGTAATATAATTAACAATTCTGCTTTTATTTTAAACCCGTGACTAAACCTTTCTATAACGATCAGTGTCTATTAAACATTTTAATTACCTACCTACTATTTTTTGCACATCATTTAAATCTGAAGATAAAAACCGGAGCTTCCATATCCTGTCGATGAAAAACAGCAATACAGTCTTGAAATTATTAAAACATTTTAATTTTGTCACGCCTTGGGTCTTGTATTCAAAAAGCTTAAAAACTACCCTATATATAAGTTACTCTATGTTAAAAACGCAGATTAAAAAGAGAATGATCAAATATTTTATTATTAAAGTTACGCATGGAAATTTTCCACCAAATTTTTATTACATTTATAATATTCTGAAGAATTAACATAGAACAAATACTTAATAGACAGGGACTTAATATTATAGTTAAATATTTGCTTGGTAATCACACATACCAAAGAGTATAGTAATATGTAAGGAAAACACATACCATTTACCGGCCTTAGACGTCTTTTTCGCCCTATGACAGATATACTTAATAGATAATAGAAAGTTGTAAAATTGACATAAATAATAACTCAACGTCAACTGCTATAAGTTTATAATCTATGATTATGACATGAACTGTTGAAGGAAATGGCAGACGAAAATACTGAAAAAAAAACGAAAAGCATCAAACGGGCTCCCAATAAACATTATGCTATCAAGAAACGATTACCTATTCGTCCGAAAGACGGAGATAACGTTATATTTATAACTAAAAAAACTAATTTTAAGGTAAAACTGTGAAAACACGATTTCAATTATTGTTAAAATATATACATAGCTTGGCAAATATCATGGAAATACCCAGATAAAAAAATAATAATTTTCAGGCACAATTGGATAAATGTTGCGATCTGTTAACAAAGGGCGAAAAAGAAATTATATTGCATGGCTTAGGAGCTGCGATACAACGATGTTGTAACTTAGCTTTGCAACTAGAGATATTATTCTCCGGAACTTGTCAAATTGAAGTTAATACCAGCACAGTAGATTTAATAGGTGAGTAAATATTAACCATCTAAATTAAATGTATTTAATGATTCTGTACTCAAAATTTTAATGCAGAAAAATTCTATGCAGATGATCTGGAGCCACTGACAGACGATGTAGATTATGGAGCTCAAGTGAGGCATTCATCCTCCATTCACATTCGTGTATTTAGAACAGCAATGCTTGGTGCAAACCAATGAAAATGTTTTTCACACTAAACGAGATAGTGCAGTGGATTGGACTGACTGTTTTTGAAATCTGGATACACCTGATAACCATTACTATATTTTCAGCATTGTTAGCCCTAAAGATTGATAAAATTATAAACAGTGCTTGGTGGACAATATTTGCACCATTATTTGTCAGTGATGCTATGAATGCATATTTCTGTTGTATAGTATGCATAAGAATGAATTTTGAGAGCTCATATAAAGCTTCATTGTATAGGGCATCATGGAGTGCTATATTTCTAGGATTGACATTTGTTTTTAAGTTTCTGTTGTGTAGAAAATTACAAGGAGATCCTGATATAGAGTATAGTGAAGTCTTTGCACCTCTTTTTATTTTGTTACAACTTATAGCAGTAAGAGCATGTCAGTTACATCAGTAATATATTTTTTAATGCATGCAATAAGTTTTAATAAAAATTAAACACTTGAAAATAACAATTTTTTATTATTGTGTGAAAAATAACCATTAATTTCTATTAATCAGAGAAAATCCAAATGAAATTAAGAAAAAAATTACATGAAGGAATGAAAATTAATCAATCAAAAAATCATTGTAATTTCAGTGGAACATACTAAAGAAGCCACCTCTGCATTTCTTTTCTTCATTACCAAAAGCAAAATTAAAACTACCACCATTTTGAGTCTCACCAGAATCTGGCTTGGGTTCTGAAGTGATAGTACTACCAAAAAATGATACGCCAGTCTTCCGGATTCCTGAACATTTAATTAAGGATAATGAAAAATAATAAATTTGCTACATTTCGTAACTTAAAGTCAATGTATAACTGATATTAATTAAGTGCTAGTTATATATTTACCTGATATGAAATTAGGTACTTCCTGGGATGGAACTTCATTGTTATGAGAGCTGAATGCAAATATTGGTACATCAGCTTTAGGTGACAATAATATACTTGAATCTAAAAAAAAATAATAACAATTTAAAAAAATAGTAGTTACATAACATGTAATTAAATTTGTAATAATAAGAGGACTATATATAATTGTAATGAAAATCATACAGTTTTTACCGATGAAGTGAGGAAAGTTGTTATCTTCAAATCCTGTGGTACTGACAGATAGATTCAAGGAGTCTGGAATGCCTTGAGGTCCATGATTGAAAAGAAATCCAACAATTGGCTTTTCCAAATTTTTAGTATCTTCCTAAATTTAAAATATGTTTATCACTGTATATAAGTAAAACTATGTGTAATTAAAATCAGCATCAAAATGTAATTCATACTAAAATGAACTGGCAGATGAAATTTAATAAATACAAACAAATTTTTGTATAAAAATTTGTAATATTCCTAGCTCTAGAGGTAGAAAAATGTTCTTTTACTGTATCTGCAGTTAATCGCTTAGATAAATTTTGCTTTATGTTTTAAGAAGTTGCTATAAACATCAGAAGAATTTATGTTATGCTGAGTTTTACCAACAAGGCTCAATAGTAATTTTAAATGATGATGACAAAATTAAATTAAATAATTAATAAAAATTAATAATAATATTATTTAATAATTAAATTAAATTATTAAAATTTAGGTTGACATTTATTGCTTAAAGATTTTTTGTGTCATAAACAAACTATGAATATATCTGGTGATCAGATAAGCATTAATGCAAATGTAAAATTTTGCTTGATATGTTACCTTTGGACTTGAAACTACAACATTGTTCTCATCAAAAGTGCATATTTCTTTTTCAAATAAATGTAATTTATTCCCATTAAATTGTGATAATTGATCTTGTTTTCTGTTTTTATTATTAGAATCATTGTCATTCCTATCATTAGATGGGTTGACTTCATTTTGACTATCAAAAAATTTTGATGTAGTCTTGTCTTCTTGTTGCTGTAGGCATGTGTAAAAATTACATGTGCAGTGTTATTGTAATATCACTACATAATTGCAACACAGAGGCAAACAATTGAATAAAGTAAAACTGAAAGAATCTGGTTGAAGGCATCTTTCAAAAATAAGTATTTCATGTCAATAGCCAGCGAGTAAATGAACCCATGGTCATGGTGCCCATAGACATCAGTAGCATCAAAGCCTTTATCGGGCAAAGGGAGCTTTTTTAAACAGCTTTCCAACATTTCAACCACATCACATTACAACATTTCACAGCTGATTCTAGAAAGAGGACGGTAGCTAAGCCAGGCAGTTGAAGAATGTTATCACCATGCCCAGGATTTTAATGAACACCACAGAACCTGGTGACCTGCAATAAGAAGGATTTGGAACCATTGATCCATTGTTGATCAACATGTACCACAAGCAGAGGAAGTTAAACGTAATACTTCCTTTTTACTTGTTACTCTCCAGTGTGTTAGAAAAAAACTCTTACAAAATGAGATGTTCCTACTTATATCCATAATATTTTTCATATATGTTCTATTATTTATATAGAATTAAAAGTTAATAAACCTGATTCGTAACACATTTTAAAACAACCAGTAGGCTTTTATAGACTTCCAAAATATGCAATACCATACATAAATATGCATACCAATGGATAAAGACTTGACATGCAAAGAGTACCCAGTTCGATTCCTAACCGAGGTAGATACATAAACATTTTTTCGATGGGATTCGTTTATGATGTATTCATTGTGTATGATCATGCAGAGGCGGCTTTCCGTATAGTGAAGCTATACGTTGCGCACGGGCGCAGCGGTGTTAGGGGGCGCCGGCCACGACACATTCAATGGACCTACGCCGGGCGTTACAACTCAACGCCACATAAAAAGAGTATTTTGTATTTTTTTAACAAGCGAAAGGTTCGCATGTTAACATGTCTATATAAATGGTATGTCAATTAATAGAAACTGTGAAAAAACAATTGACTCTCCATACAAAATGGCCGATGAGCTGACCGAGTTAATATTAAAGTCGATTTTATTTACTATTTCTACCTATACCATTCCTACTATACCTATACTATTTCTACCTGTACCTATTCCATTTTGACGGCACGTTTACCAGAGGGCGCTCGGGCGCTACATAAGCTAGAGACGTCTTTGTATTTATGCTACCCGCAACATAGTAAATTGATGTGTGAATATTTTCTTTTGTAATTGAAGAGATACCTTATGCATTTGGTTAGACTTGCTACACACGAATTGTGGTGACAAGTGTAAATTACGGTCTTTCAATATTTTATCTTTAATTGTTGTGTAGCTATCATCATTTGCCGTACTGTTATCCAAAATTTTCTCTTGTGATTTCTCAATTCCATTAGAATCACCTATACCTTCTTCAAAAGAAATCGGTATTTCTTGGTTTGGTATATTGAATGAAACAGTTTTCTTCTCTCGAGAAGTCTAATACAAAAAAAATTGTACTAAATATATATGTAACATAATTTATAAATTCAATATGAAAGTTAATTAGTTCGATGCCAAACAATAAACAGGGATTATATTTTAAAATTCAAAACGAGTGATTAATCGAAAGAGTTTTTTTCGAATATTTCTAGGTTTCCTTGAAGATTGTTTGATTTCTACTATTGGTTGACAATCGTAAAAACAGAGGAGATTCGCCTTGCTGTCAAGAGCAAATCGGTGTAATCGCTATTACTCGTACAATATATTTACATAATCATTTACAAATTTAAAAATTATCATCGAAAGTCGAATTACGTCCAATTTAAAATAAAGAAGAGCCGATTACGAAAAATACTGGGAATTTTATTTTTACTATTTCTTACTGTTTACTGAAATATTATATAATCAATTGGATTTGCAGACAGATCAATAACTTAAATATAAATAATAATTAATTAATCTTAAACAAATACCTGAGAAACGTCTAAAAACTGTGATGGTGGATCTACACACACATCCTTTTCGAAGTTTTTGGGTAATTTAATTTGGTCTAATTCTTCTGTTTCCAAAGATTTAATCTGAACTGGTTTTGTTTTATTTATCTACAAAATATAAAATTCTTTATATGTAAATAAATACTAGTTTTATTGAGTGAATAGGTACATAATGTTTTTTCTTTTAATTTTAAATAATGTAGGCGTACTGAATTAATAACAAATTAAGATTGTAGTCTATGGAAATAAATAAGTAACTAATTGGTTTATGTCTAAACGAACTAAATTCATCAGAGAATTAATAAATGAATATTTTATAATAAAAAATTATAATTATTGCTTTACTTTTATTTAAGATAAAATATTCATCAATCTGTCATACAATTCATACATATACCAGTGCGTCAATATTAAATGAGAGTAATGTTGGGTACATTCAAAGTGGTTATTACGAAATATGTGGACACCTCGTCTTGTGTGTTGGAAACTTTCTCATACTGTTGTTCTATATTTATTGAAGTTATATACTTTGTTGACTGAAATTTATTGACTTGTATTTTTTTTATTATATCGTACGTTTCGCTTTTATCCAGTTTGATGTCTTCCAAAATGTGTATTAATTTTTTTTCTGAATAATCCTTATTGTATTTTTTTTTATCATCTTCAGTATTATAATCCAAGGGTATATCAAAATAAGATGAAATGTAGTTTTCATTATCCCTTCCTTCTGTTTTTTGTATTTTATATGGATTCTCTTCCAGACCCGAAAGTGTCGTAGATATAGCTCTTTTCGTTGATATTGTATTTTGTAAATCAATTTTATTTATCTTAAAATAAATAAATAACAAATATTACGTAATTACTCCTTAATACGTATGACGGCATTTAATAATTAACTTGTATACATATAAAAAGACATGTTCTGACTGACCAACTGATTCATCATCGTAGAGCCTAAACTACTGAAACTGAAAACGTGAAACATGGTTTCTCGGTACCTTTTGTAACGCCCACTAAAATAGAATTTCTCAATATTCCACCCCTATAGGAGTTGAAAATACGCCGATTTTGAAGTAAGCAGTAAGAAAATTTATGTTTAGCTTTTTGGTTAGATGAAAAGAAATACATGCTTTTACGATTTTGGAAAATGAAATCCCAAGCAAATTCGAGCAAGGTCTATAAAAATGAGTGCTTGCCTTTATAAAATACTTTCCTATAACTTATATTTTAAAATACATAAATAAATTCGAAGCACATTCGCGCGCGCAACAGCTAGTACATTATTACATTTACCTGATTTAGCTGAATGCTAAGAATGTCTAAATCATTTTTTTGTAATTGTAATTTTGGCAACTGAAAAAAAATTTAACAATAAGGTTTTTAAAATACCCATTCGTACACAAAAAGTAATTCTTATTTCCTTTACCGACCAACGTATCGTTTTCAGAATTATCATTTAAGGTAGACCAATTATCCTCGGGTGTGGAATCTTTTTTAGATTGAACTGCTTGCTTGCGATCCGCTGATGAGGCTTTGTCATACGACATGTTGCAATTATTTTTACTTTCCTCTTTTTCGAGTACTTCTATTTCGTTTAACATTTCTTTTATCTTGATTTTGTTTTCATTAATCTTCATTAACATTTTAGTTCTTTCACGAGCAAAAAACTCAGCTAGTTCTAATATACGTGGCCTGTCCGTACATTCTAAATCGTTCTTCTTTATTTTTATTTTATTTGCCAGATGTTTAGATTCGCTGATTAACGCATTAATGTTAGCTTGCACTGTTTCATTCTTGTTTTTAACCTCGATAAATTTTTGAATAATTGGAATATTTTCATATCTCTCCTTGGACATTAACCATAGGTTGTCATACTTTTTCTTTCCTATTTTTGTTCGCTCAAAAATCTCTGCCTTCCTTTCTTTACTCAATAAATGCTCCTTATTAAGCTCTATATTTCCAAGTTTAATTGTTTCAATGGCTACATTAAGGCTGTAATTTTATGAAGGTAGATATATATTTTGCGCAATCGACAGGTTTACAGTGTCAAACACGAAACCCACACGTATAAGAACGTTCATTCAATTCATAATAAAATAAATGAAAAACCAGTGATTTCTAGACCATAGAATTCAATAGACGTACGACCTGATGGTACGTGTTAACGTCGTCCATGCACATCCATCACATAAAAGGAATCACCGAACGTTGACAGGAAAGATGAAAGCAAATGACCTACTGATTATTTTCCCACTGATTCTGACGCTGCAAGCGACACGTGTAAAGAATACTTCTCAATTGATTCTAGAAGGAAGTTAATAGCTAGCAACGTATGTAAAAACCACACACGAATTCCGTTGTGATTAAACTGAGCGATACAGAGTCCAATGACCTCTAAAAGAAAGACCCGTTTGCCTTAGTCACGTCCGTTGTTCAGGGTACATGAGCAGAAGAGGTTGGCTTAGACACCAGGATGAGTGGGCCCCTTGCACTCCTGCACTGTGCATACCGGTACCAGTATCAGTAGGAAATCATAGCTTAAGTAACAGCTGATGAATAAAAAATATAATTAAAAAAATTATGAAGTTATGATAATTAAGTGTTATTTAATCATACCTTTTAATTTCCTGCTCAGCATATTTAATTTCGGTTTCCAATTTTAAATTACTGCTACTAATAAACTTACATATTTCTTTATGTCGTTCAGTCTGTTTTCTTAACTTGTCTATTAAAAAATTTTGTGCTAAAATAACGAAATAAAATTTGTCATAAAAACTAACTGTAAATAATTGTAACTTTTATTTATGATATCTATTGCATATAGCATATTGCTTCTTGTCTCGAGGCAGGTACAGATGATCAGATTATTATTTATATCAAACTTGTCTGCCTACATCAATTTTTAGGATCTCTTACCTAGCAATTCTCATATACAAATATATCAAGTAATCTTCATCCGATCAACGTGATAGGGTGCGACCTATATACTAAATTGATACGTGACCTATTTACAGTGCAGACAGACACGTACCGCATCGCTCGTGTCGTCTTTTGAATGTATGGATTTGATAAGATAAAGGGTACTATTATAAAAAGTATTGATTTCTTACCTTTCATACAATGACTGGAAATTAAAATTTTTACTTGAGAGTTATCTACTTCATAAGAAATATTTTTTAGTGCTTGAAAATCATCAGATTCTGCCATTTTACTAAAGTAATTGGTTACGCTGTATAACAAAATTTGTTTGCTGATTAACTGTAAAAGTTTGGAAACGTAATCCCGTAATAGTTACCAATCGATTGTATTGATAGATTAATTAATTGATAGATAGATTAGATAAAAAAATATATTTACAATAATAGGTAGGTACCTTCTCTTTCTATTTGTGCTTGTAAAATGCCATTGGCGGGAAAGTTTTGTTTTAAATGTTTAAAATCATATCATATAATCAAATATTCAGCCATCGAGTAATTATGATATAATTTATAAATAATAATAAAGTAAATAAAATAATAAATCTTATTAATTATTAATTGATTTTTTACAATTATGAGATTTTAACAGACTTCAAAAAAAGAGATTCTTTTTTTGCGTGTATGTAATGCGATATATCTTCGCGGACTGTGACTGATTTTTATTCTTATTTATTTAAACGTTGTCGTATTAAAAAAAACTTTAAGAACCCAAAGTTTAAAAAGATTAATTCGCGAATGATGAAAGAAATATCGTAAGAATTTCGTACATATTCAATGACAATAGTTCATAGACATGGAAACATTTGGTCATTAATATAAAATGTGACAGACAAACAATGCTGCTTACAATGAGATAACTGTATTAATCAAAATTAGTGTGACATAAATTTACGTACACATAACTCTAAATTTGTCTAAAATATCGCTATTGTGTTCTGGAGCTAATATCAACAGAAACGGCCAATGTGTACAGTACAGTATGAATAAATATATGAATTGAGACTTTTTTTAGTTCAACAAGTATATTCACCAGTCTCATGATAGATCCTTAAACTTTATACGGCATAAAGGAAACGTTGGAATATCGAGTTTTAGGTTAATGACTAATTGAAGAGTTCTTTCAGGTATTTTTCTCACGTGATAAAGACCATCTGAGAGACATACATTTCAGTTTCAATGGTAAAATTAAACCGTTGATAAAATATACCATTGCTTTATATGCACAAAGGCAAAACGATTCACGACTTTTGTCTCTTATTGATCAACCGATTTTCTTTTTTTATTTTTGACTATTTTTGACGACCCCGTAGCCCAGTTGGTAGTGACCCTGCCTGCTGAGCGTGGGGTCCCGGGTTCGATTCCCGGCCGGGGCAGATATTTATGTGACAGATAAATGTTTGTTCTCGGGTCATGGATGTTTGATGTCATAATTGTGTATGTCCATGCCACCCGCAACACAGAGAATCTTAGTGCGGGGGTGTGTGTGTAAACGTTTATTTTATTTATTTATTTATTCTGTAGCTATTGACGAGCTTTAGTTTTTTATATTGATTATTAATAAAAATGAACGCAACGTCACTCAAATACTAGTATGTATAACATGTCTGGGATAATATCTGAGATGTACAACTTAATGTATAAAATCTCGATGATCATATTGAAATAACACAAATAAATTGAATACCTAGAATTTATTTAACAAAATAGTGTCATACAGTTATTTAAAATAACAGACGTAAATGATAATTTGTAATACAACCTAGTATCCTAATTAAACCAGGTACTTTTCATAAATTTATCCCACAGTAATAATAAAAGAACGAACAATGACGAATGCAGCACGAAGGAATGTCGGCTAACTGTAATGGTTAAAAAACATTCACAATATCGTGTGCGCGCCGCACTAGCTGTTTACACTGACCCATTCCGTGAATGCTCTCCGACACAGTACACAGTGCTCGCAACATCCACCCATCTGGCAGTGTAATAGCAAACTAGCACCTTTACCTATATACAGATACATAAACACCCACCAATTTTTGCACTTTCGTCGATTATCTTTACGACCTCTAATACTGTTGGCACGATACACGTTTTTTCTACAGACCAAGAAAATATTTAAAGTTATAATTAAATTACAATTTATTACGAATGGTGCATTAAACATCTATTGCATACAACAAACTTCCTATTATAAACGGAGTCTCCATACATCTATTGAAATAAAATATTTGCCGTTTACTCACATATTCTACTTTGGTTTCATTGACTGGGATCGGTTATTGAAGTACAAGCAGACACGCGAGGTCGACGTGCCCAAACACTATCTTGCCGTGCATCTTATTACAGTGTTACCGACGGAATCTAAATGCAAAACAATGAAAAGGGAGACCTATGATACAATGACGGCGACAAAAACATTATTTACAACAAATCTACACGCAAACATTCTACAGTCAGGGAATGTCTACTCAATTTTTTTAATGTAAAATATACGTTTGTACACAAACAAAACACTCGGAGAATTCATAACGTAACAAGCACGTCTATCTGGAATAACTTAGAATACTTAAAAATACAAATTAAATTACCTACTGGGTCCCTTCAAAATTATAATATTTCTTGTTTTTTAATTATATTTTTTGTACCGCCAACGTTCACTTGGTCTGACGAGTACTGTGCAGTTACATAGAAGGAAAATAAATCATCTAAACAGCGTGAGGTGAGCACGTATGGTGCAAAGCGGAAATACCCTGCGTTTCATCCTTTTTATGTAAATACACAGTATTTTATCAATAATTTTCTATCATTATTCAGATTTACATCAGTCGAACAGATTTAAAATTTCCATGAAAATGTCCATTTTCATCTGCACGTATTTAACTAAAACAACGTCATCGGCGCAGCTGCCAAACACATTTTCAACGGACCTCTCGCGATCCCATACCACGCCGCGGTTCAAACCGTTCCTCTATCACACACGGAGGTCAACAGCGATCTCACACACCGACGTCACGTCACGAACGTTCTCAATCCCAATAGAGCGGCAAGGTCGCTTCTCTACGGGCGGCGCCCCCGCGGTGCTCATTAACTGTAAGGCTGAGGCGGCAGGATCTCGGTGAGAAGGCGCTTAAGGCTATCGACGCCGGTGAGAAAGCCGCAATCGGGTCCGTGATGCGGGGTAGCGGTCGCAAGCGGGGACTCTGCCGCGGCGCCCGCGAAAGCCGTATGTGCAAAATCTATCATCCGGATGTCGACGCGCTCGTCGGGCGGGGGACTCCACGCGTCGCGCCGGCGCTTGCCGCTCGCCTCGCCCTCGGGTTCCTCTTCGCCTTCGCCGCGCCATGACTCGCCGCTGGCCGACGAGTACGCCATCCAGCTGTCGGCGGAGTCCGGGCTGGGTGGACGACGGCGCGGCGAAGGCGCCTCCGTTTCGCCCTCCTCGTAACCGCCCATTGTCTCCTCCGAGTGGGGCTTGAATGGTTCGCGGGCGACGGGCCGCGCGTCTGACGAGATCTCGTCGTGCAACGTGGACATGTCAAAGTGTCCCGGTGACGGTGCCAGGTCGGTCGAGCTACTGGACGCGTCCGCATCGTACTCAGAGCTCGTTCCTGCGGCTGCTTCGCCCGGAGTGCGCGCTGGCGT
Organism: Megathymus violae; assembly: GCA_003671415.1. Taxonomy (NCBI): domain Eukaryota; kingdom Metazoa; phylum Arthropoda; class Insecta; order Lepidoptera; family Hesperiidae; genus Megathymus; species Megathymus violae. The sequence continues at coordinate 34,337 of PDGT01000074.1, forward strand.
TGGATCACCCTCGTACACTATCAACAGGGAGCTAGAAAGACAAAACATATAATTTTATTATTGATTGTAATCGCTGTGTATTTATAAGCGAAAGTTTGACCTGCAAATTTAATAATAATGACCGCTCACACAATCACACCTCCACTCTGGATTGTCGTGTTAAGATTGACATGCACATAACCAAATGAATAATTATAAACAAAAGACCAGTGAGCAAACTTTGATCTACAACATTTATATAATATCTGTGTTGCCTAATGTTGCATAACTCGGCAGATACACTTTCAGGTGCCTGAAGGGAACAGTGGGATATATAAATAACCCATCTGTAATAGCACTAATTTATTATTGTGTCATTGCAATCGACATCAATGCGACTTAGATACAGCTCGAACAGCCTTTAATCACACTTACACGGGCTACATGGTCATATATTATTTTTCAATTTTTTTATATTTTTTTATATGTAAAAGGCGGGCAAACAGGCATGCGGTCCACCTGGTGGTAAGTGCTCACCGTCGCCTATGGACACGTGCAGTGTCCAAGGAGCTGCAAATGCATTGCCGGCCTTGAAGAATTCGATAGACACTATTTTTGAAGAACTCCATATCATAACGCAAAGGGAATGTCTCTGGAGGAAGGTTGCTCCAAAGTTCGCAGATTGGTGGCAGAAAGGAGCGAGAGAAACGAGCGGTAGACGAGTGCCACGAGTCGAGGTGATATGGGTGGAAACGCAACCTTTTGCAGGTGGTGCGATGCGGGAAGGTAGATGGGGGCATTATATTGACAAGTTCTTCGGAACATCACCATAGTAGAGACGGTAGAGGACGCATAGAGCCTACGTCTCTCCGGATACTTAAGCCCTCTGGGCCGTCTGTAAGATTGGAATCGTCGACAATTCGAACAGCACGCCGCTGTATGGAGTCAAGAGGGCTTAGTTGGTAACTGGGTGCACCGACCCAAAGATGAGAGCAATACTCCATATGTGGTCGAACTTGGGCTTTGTAGAGAAGCAGGCGCTGCTTCAGCGTGAAGTACTGGTTCGCCATATTCAGTACACCCAGTTTTCTGAAGTTTAGCCTTCTCCAGATGACCCCGGTACTGCACTTCGTTCGAAATGTCGACCCCCAAGATCCCCTTCCTACCTTACCTTAACCGCAAGCAGCGCGAAGTAAACTAACATCATCTAAGTACGAGTACGAACTTAATATATTTGAAGTTAACACGTTAAAAATGAAATAAATCGATGGGCGGACACGTACCATGAGTAGAACCTATAGCTGGTCTGCTTGGCGACGGCGCGGCGCAACGCGTCCAGGTGGCGCAGCACGCGGCGCACGACTCGCGCGCTGCGCGCACTCCCGCCCCCTCCACCGCCGCCACCACCTGCGAAGAAGTCTCGCAGTGCATCCCGCAGGCCGCTCTCCGACAGCGCGCGGCCCCAGTACTTGTCACGTCGCACGCACGCGCCCGTCTCCGGCACGTACACCTGCATGTGCACACCGTACTTTATCAATCGTTCAACGAACTATGTATCGTTTTCTCCGCGTTTAACATCAAACGTTTTACTTTCGTTTCGTTTACTTTCGTTCCCAACTATCAAAATAGCAAGAATTAAGTGACTCCCGTCGTATTAATGAAACACTATCAAAGTTTTCTCCATTGCAATAATATGTAGAAGCTCTCGAAGCACAAGATACGCAACCCGGTGAAAGATATCTTTGTTTAACTGTGAAGTATATATAATTTCGAATATATGGCATGCATCTTTGAAACACGACAATCGCCGAACTATTATACAAAAACGAATTACTACGATTGCCGCGAGACGATGATGATATACTACATGAACCGGCACACGCACCTGCATGCCGCAGAGGCGCACGCCGAGCGCTGCCGAGGTGCTCGCAGCGCATTTGGCTATCTGTTTAGAACGTTTCTCTGCGCTCGCGTCGTCTCCGTGCTGCCGCGTGCCCATCTTCAAGTCCAGCACGCACGGCCGTCGGTACGACGATGTTATGTTCTCCATCATCAGGAAATCTGCACACGTATTGACAATTCATATCGTTATGACGTATAATGGAAGTACGGGATGGTTGCAATTGTCGGAGACAATAATCCTAAAAGAGGAGTTTCTAAGACTCTGATTATATTCGAAAATTGCGTAAAAGCTGTCAAGTATATGTATACTCGTCTATACACAGAGTTTGCACCGAATTTAATATGTCAACATCACAAACTCTTGATTGGCCTAATACCGACTGTTTTAAATTCATTTGTCGTACTCACATTGCTTATTCGAGTTGTCCATGTGCGCAATGCTCTTGAGCACTTCGTTCGCATTGCCATTTCGGTGTACTTTAAACCTGCAAGAGGAAGGTCGATAGTTGTAACGCGAGTTACCGAACACGAAAAACGGCTACGATCGGCAAGGTAGGAGAGCCAATGAAACACAAAGTTAGCTTTACGTGTTATATTGTTACATCGGAATCAAATAGTATATCATTACCGCGATTGATTCCACGACGCAAGTCACATTCGAAGGCTCGCCGTGTGAACGGTCGTGCATCGGTCACGTTAGTGGGATAGTCATGTAAGTATTGCGATCGTATGATTATATGGCGACGTCGGATGACCGGTCCGGCGTACGTCAAACGTCTGAAATATGATAAAGGACACATGACAAGTGTCGAGGAGTGTCTGCGCTATAGTGGCGCTAGTGGCGCGTCGTCATGGATACGCACTTGAACACGTCGTCACGCTTGCGCTTGCCGCTCAGCGACTGCTTGCGCCCGTTCTCGTCGCGGAAACATGGCGAGTACCGCTTGTCCAATTTGGTGCTTCCAGTGTTTGACGCCTGCATCACGCCTGCAACAAACGGCCTCGTCATCAGCACGTGCATCCCCCGGTGCTAAACTGCACTCAACGTTAAAAATTAATCTTCCAAATTTATACTAAATTAAGATATAGAAACGAAATGAACACAGTATATAAAAAAAAAATATAAGGACAATCTACTTAGCCATTAAGAAAGGCAAATAAGATAAATAGTAATCTCGAGACGCCTCGTCGCGGGTGTCTAAACTCACACTTTAATATTAACTTTGTAAGGCGTCTACGAGTGTTCACATTCACATGTATGATAATAAATAATATATTATTAAAAAAATGTGAACTTACTATGGTGCAAGTTGGCAGCGTTAATTTTGATGAAAAGTGAAAATATAACGTTTACGTAATTTTAAAAAGGGTTTGTATATCTTTTGTGTCCGTGTAAATGTACCGTTACATGTGTGTACATACATACAGTCGTGTTCGAAAGTGCCGGATTACGATGTCGAATTGAATGTTTGTCGGTGTCTATGTCGTGTGGAGTGATGTGGATGTCGGTTTAAGTAAAGGTTTACAAACCCATAATGTAAAATTACCGCTAGGGCGCTATTAGGGGCGGTAGAGTGGGGTGCCGCCGGCCGCTCCGCCCGCCGCAGCGCCGCAGCCCTTGCGACAACAAGGAAACTAATATTTTGTTCCTGACCCCTGGCCACTCCCACATCCGCGCCCGCTCTCGCGCTCAAACCCGCCAGCCGTTCACACAACTACCCTCTAACTTTCAGACTTAACCGTACAATTAGCAACTAAGTTATTTACTTCCTTATTCTAAGTTATTCCTTCTTCAGTTACGATTGCTCACTGATACAAGAAAGCTCGCTGAAAAGTTCTGAAGCTTTCTGTTTATGCTTCATTACAATAGTTTAAATATATTTTAACAACATCTAAATAACTTGAATATTAATATAAAAAAGCTTAGAACTTATTAGGAGCTCCAAGATAAAGTTCGATCGTGTTCAATCAATTTTAAAAGCATAGAAATTTATAAATTTATTATTGTAAAACCTACAAAAACGCTATTGTTTGCTTTAATCGAACTACTTAAATACTCGTAGTGGTACCCGCTGGTATTGTGAAACTTTGTGTCAAGTTATTTAGGCAACAATACTGTTTTCAATAAAATCACGTATACACTCGTTCCATTAGAATTTCCTTGAAATGGAAATTTATATAATTGTTACAATTCATTGCCTATGGAAATAAAAAATATATCAAACCGAACACCAAAAGTGCAATGAACACGGTTCATAGTTTCGCGGTCGGCGGGTTTGCGTATTCACCTTGCATAAGTCTCTCACAGACTGCAATCTCACAAGTTGCAATGAAGATCACGATCAGGTGAGCAATAAGGACAGTTAATTATATATCGTCGATTGTATTTTTAAATTATACATCTTATTATACGGCAACTATCTAAACATCAAAAATATAAGAAAATTACATAACCAGCGTGAATACGAAACAAACGAACACACTTCTCTATGACGCAACTATGATAAAGCGATTAAAATCAATGCACTTTTGCCTCACTATACAATAAATAAGGTACAAATAAAAAAAGCATTTCACTGTAAATATAAGTTCCGGACGTTTCTTGGCGTTTTAACTTCCTTACTGCTCCAAATTATAATTTAACATCAAACAACACAATTCGAAATCTATACAATAAAAAACGCACGCAAGTACAGAGAAATATCGATTTAAGAAAATTAAATAAATGTATCGATGTAATGAATGATAATGATGCATTCAGCGAAATCTTAAAAGCACACCGAGCAAACCGATAAACGGTGCCGCGGCGACGGTGGACGCTCACCTTTGTATCTAGGGACAAAGTTCTGGATGTCTTCCGGAATGTTCTGGTAGAAATGCAGCTCGCGGATGTTGAGCGGCTTGATGACCGTGCTATCGTTCAGCACCAGCAGCCGCGTGTGACCGCCCACCTGCACAACGGCGTATAACTGTATGTTAATATAATTGCACTCTTCATACAAACGGCACACATCCACGTCTT
>PDGT01000074.1:47932-191526 GCA_003671415.1 Megathymus violae
GCACCGCCGCCGCACTCCGCCGTCGTTACCCGTCCAGCCGCTGGTTACAAAAAGTGCACTTTTGTTTCCCCCGGCGAGGCGGTCACGTCTGCACGGCGAGGGCAAGCTCGAGATCGACACTGCTCCGAGCAACAACCTCGACGATTGACAATTTAACAACAAATAACAATAATTCCCTCCCCTTCCAATTATTGCAACAGTGAAACGTTGAAATGCAGCTATTAAGTTTTTGTTTATATAAAAAGTAAACTATAATAATTACTTTACAACAAAGAAATGCAAGGTAATTAATTATATTAAGGGGCTTTTAAAATCACATTATTTTTACAATAAAGTTTATATTATCACTATCGTGATATCCATCACATGTTGTGTGTCATAAGTGCGAGTAGCCGCTAGCTGTGAGCCTGTGACGTAAGCAGACACGTTAAAAGACGTATGAAGACGCCAGCGCTCCGCCGCGTCGTACTTCCCGTTCACCGGCGAAGTGTAGCGTCACCAAATTAGAAGCGAACTTGCGAACGCAGCGCTTCGTTGAAATTTATTTATGTGACGCACAAGCCCCGCCTCTTCGTATCGTGCGGTGTCGTTACAGCAAAACAAAAATCAACACGACGGCCAACGTGAAAATAGGGTACAACGAGAATAGAGGAAGCGAAAATAAAACGCAAACAAGCCGTAAATAATAACAGTAATAATACCTTGGCGTCGACGTCTCAATGCCCGTGACAGAGGAGACACACGAAGTTAGCTACGAGTGGACATGCGGTCCATACGCAAATATCAATAGGATTACGTGTTAAATATATCCCGGGCAATACAACATATTTACTGAACGCGTCAGTATCGCAGACCTTGAAACCATTGATAAGAATACCAAATGATACATAAATAGAGTGCAAAAACATCGCTTTTCATTTGAAAACTGCAAACAAATACGCCTAAATGGATATCGACTTAAATGGAAAAAATACACATTGTATTTTACTGTGTGTAAATATTTGAAAATCGAATGATAATGAGGTCACGACGTTCAAGAACCGGCCAAACCCGGTTCCGAGAGCTCGGACGGCCGACAGCCATTTCAACATGGATCTACAAATAAATTTATCACCGTCTACTCGAATCTGGAGTCGCCATTATGAGAAATTGCGTAAGACAAATTAATTGAACTAACACAGGTCTCTCGAATGCAATCAATTTAACATTGCAAAAATAGCAAATGACCTGCAGATCATAACAAGTGGAACATTTGTTTATGTCTTATAGCTTTAAATTGTGTTTGTTATCTTACATTTCCAATATCAGCAAACATAACATGTGTTCATGAAATGTATGACCAAATAGAGGCGCAAACAATAAATTTAACGTAGATAACAGAACAAAGGATTGTACAAAACAAATCAATTGGGATATATAGTTGTAGGTACATAATATAGTGGTAGTATAACATCATGTGATTCTAATTATACTTAAAGATAATAATTCGATTAAAGTGTCCACACGCTTCATGATAAAGCTGTACAAGCTAAGCCAGCGGACATGTGGTTTCGTGACTACTATTCTCTACAATCGCTTTGTTGTAATAATTATGCACACACTTTAGTTAGTTACACGTGTGCATTTTACTTCATATAAAAATCGCTCGTACCAATCATTCTTTAAATACATTGAAATACAATTTACAGTACACTGCAGTTAATGTAACAATACAAATAATATGATAAACGATTTTTTTTCTAAACTAATTATTATTCATTACGAATCAACAATTCTACAGAACAAAGAATTCTAACCCGTATATGGTTCATTATGAATACGTTTCTCATAGTACAACAAAGTGTATTATCCACATATTTTTAAATAAAATGTAACGGATGTTGTCACAAAAACCCGGTCCTCTTGGCAATGATAACGGGAGGTGTGCCATTGACATATATCGACACTTGTATGCCGCAGAAATATAACAATGAACATATACGAAGATGTTTGAAAGAAGACGTAATACTTTAGCCTTCACTTCACTACACTGCACTACACAGCCAACAAATACTATAATAACACTAAATTTTCGGTTTTCACGTAAAAATCACTAACAATTTTACAAAGTAACGTAGTGAGTACCATTTGAATGTTCGACACTTATTGAACAACGTATATGAAGTAATTGTATTTTTGATTCATAAATATATTGAAATGCAGAAAACGGATCGCAGCAATTAAACAGCTGTTCGTGTGTATTTTTATTACGGACCGAAAAATCGCAAATGATGTATATTTGCAATATAAAATATAATAGTCGTAAATATTATGACCGGAACACATGAACAAGTGAATGTTAATTATATCTAATATAAGATCATTTTAAAAAACGTATCCAATTTTATTGAACACATTTTCATCCTCAGTTTTAATTAACACAACGAAGTGTACGAAAAAAGGTATGGACTGTTGACTATATGAAAATATTCATATTAAAGTTAAAATAAGAAGTCATCATAAACATACATCTCGCTTTAGTTGACGGAGTAAATACAAACACAGAGCGACTCGTTTTAGATGATATCTCGTAAAATTTGAGTTATTTAAATAAGTAATAACGAATTTACGAACTACAGAAATTTTTGGCGTCGGAAAAAAAAATACGGCAATGTCACGTTGTTTCACATTACTCTGAAGATGCAAAATGTAATTAGTTAAATTTAAATATTTACGATTCATTTGAATTCATTAGAATTAATCATACAGCTATATGTACTGTGTAATACGTGTTCCTCTCAGTCGCTCACTCTTGCCAGTGTGCTCGTGGCGTGTCGTAATTTTCCGTCGTTACGGCTTTTAAATTTCACTCCACCGTTGTCTATTGATGGCATTGCGAGAGCATTCGGATTTAGAGGTCTCTTATAAGGTACAGTCATCTTACGTTTACCTGGGAATTGACAGTAAAAACTTGTGAGCCTAATACATAGTTATATGCATCAGTAATTCAAATAATTCACAAATCTTTTTCATATTTATATCGTATAGAATGAGCATGTATATAAAAATATGGATATCTACACATGACAGATCAATTCTTTCGCGAAATTTTGTAGACAGGCAAAAATCAAATCCGTTACATATGAAAAATATTACACCCGCACCGAATCCAATAATCTTAAGACCGTAATGGACTTTTTTATGATTTTTTTTTTTATATTTCGCAATTTCAAATTCAAAGAACGGCCAATGGAACTCCTCAAAAAACATGCTATAGTCAATCCTGAATAAAATTCTGATTAACAATATTGGTACGTCTATAGTTTTGTAGAATTATAACGTCAAACAAGAAATTATAAAAGAGATCCTTGAAGGAGAAGTGTGACATTGTAATAGCAATTAAAGAATTGAATCAACCTACTTAAGGCAAAAGCAACCGGTAAAATATCGTGATACAACTATAAAATTCATTTTATATTATTAATTCATTGCAATTTCCTCCTATTACATGCTAATGACTTAAACGACCTGCTTAAATTTTATATAAAAGTTAATACGTTGTTTTTACTGCAGTGAGATTACCTACGTGTTGTAAAAGAGAACCTAATGTATACGCAGGTGATTTTTTTGTAACTTAAATACCTGTAGATCAAACCTACCGTGAAGACAGTATAATAAGTCTATTTTCATGATATTAAATTAAATATTAAACTCATGAAAATTATATGTAAGGAATCGCACAATGGCTCGCATATAAAACTGAAATGAAATGAAAATGAAATGAAATGAAATGAAAATGAAATGAAATGAAAAAAATGTTTATTCGTAGTCTAAAGCCGCAGCTGAACATAATAAAATACACAAAAAACAGAGAAAAGAAAACACAATAACACTACACCCTAAGTATATGCTAAACTAAACCTAAATACAACATGAAATGCCCGTGCTGCAGCGTAACGAGCTACGAATGGGCCCAGCCTCAGCTTAAGCCGCGCGTGAGCACAGCACTGATATTTCAGTCTCGGCCCTGCCTTCCGTGACGGAAGCCCGGTCAGTCATTTTCGGTTAAATTATTTTTCTTAATAAAATTAATTCTTTTTTAATAATTTTTAATTTATTCCTAATTTACTGACTGTCAAGTATTCGGAATAAGTGGGTACATGAATAAAACGTTTGTTTAGTTAATGAGAGTAAAAAGTATAAAGAAAGAAATGAATTAAAAGGACATATTGGAGGACATATTGGACGAGACACGTGTTTTACCTACATACAGGCCACAGGGCTAATGGGTTTACATATATTCGCCGCCATACCTGCCGGTCAGAAACACAGTGGTAAGTAGTTCAAGTGCAGTATTATTATTGATAATATTTACTAGGTTTAAAATAATTTATAACAAATCAATAACAATTATATTTTAATAAAAATTCTACAAAACATTTCAATTATTAATAAACAACGGCTAGAGACTTGCTTTTTGCTCTTCAAGAAGGAATAATTTATACCTAGATCTGAATGTGTTTATTGTTTTCAGACTGCGAAGAGGAGGTGGCAGATTATTCCATATCTTCGTGGCACTGTACTTAAAACTGGTTCTGAACGCAGCTGTGCAGCTGGTAGGATACTGCAGCATGCAGAAGGCCCTCAGACGGAGACTGCGGGACTCTGCCCAGGTCAACTTATTATATAAATAAGATGGCTCTTGGTTTTTAACAATCCCAAACAATAGTGTGGCGAAGTGGAGCCGCCTGCGGAGATCCATTTTAAGCATATTCGCATTTTTGAGGAATGGAGTGACATGCGCGCGCGGTGGCACATTGAAGCAAAAACATGCACAGGCGTTCTGCACACGTTGTATTACTTTTTTGGTGCGTGTTAGCAGACGTGGGCCTATAAGTGTGTCGGCGTAGTTAAACTTTGATAAAATTAGCGCTTCACAAAGGTTAATACGTAAAGTAGGTGTTAAGTAGTTTCTTATCCGATATATTACCTTTAATCTGTAGAAGCAGTTCCGCGCAATTTCAGAAATGTGTTTTTCAAACCGAAGGTTCTCGTCCATAAGTACGCCCAAGTTCCTAGTCTCCGAAACTCTCGCGATTGGCTCGGTGTTAATTGACAAGACAGGATTAGTTTCACTAATTTTAGAAATGTGATTGGGCGAACCAAAGATCATGAACTTGGATTTTTTGGGATTCAGAGCCAATGCGTTACGTTTAGCCCACAGAGAAACGCGATCTAGATCAGAGTTCATCTTGTCAACTGCCATGACAGCATCAGAAGGTTTGCATGATATGTAAATCTGCAGATCATCTGCGTACATGTGGTACTTGCAATGTTCAATATTCTCGATCAGATCCGCGCTGTATAAAATAAATAGGAGTGGTCCTAGAATGGACCCCTGCGGGACGCCTCGATTCAGAGGCTGTGTTGCAGATGTAACTTTTACTCCGTTGCTATTTATCTGTATTTCAACTTGTTGAGACCGATTAGCAAAATAGCTGTCGACCCATTTAATAGTTTCCACACTTAATCCGTAGTAAGACAGCTTAGATAATAATAAATTTGTATTTATCGTGTCAAATGCACGGGAAAAATCCAACAGGGTAAGAATAGTGCCTTCGCCTTTATCCTGCGCTTACAGGATATCGTCTACCACTTCAATTAGCGCAGTGGTTGTGCCATGACGCTTCCGAAAACCAGATTGCATCATCGGCAAAATGTTATTACCGTCGAGGTATGCAGTAAGTTGTTGGCAAACTGCTTTCTCAATTACTTTCGAAAGACATGGCAAAATGCTAATAGGCCGCAAGTCGGCAGCACCGATAGGATTAGCGATCTTAGGTATTGGCTTGACTACAGCATGCTGCCAAATGTCAGGGTAGGTATTTGTCTCAAACGATTTATTTATAATTGCTGTCAAAACCCCCTAGACACTCTGGCAGCAGAAGTTTCAGCATGTCAAGGGAAATGCCGTCACAACCGGTAGCATTAGATTGGAGATTTCCTAAAATTTTCGCGACTTCAGATTCCGTGACTGGCTTGAGATGGAAAGTGGCCTCCGAGAACCGACTAAATTCAAAATGAGTTAGCACAGACATAGGTACAATACTCAACCCGGGAACATTCAGAAAGTGTTGATTAATTAAATTAGCATCAGTAAAGTGTGCGGGAAGAGTATAGTCTTTGCTATTTTGTAAATGCACGTGCCTTTTGATGTGTTTCCACATTATTTTCGGTTGAGCCAGTCTTGTGTTAACATAAAATTTAAAGTAAGCGGCTTTCTCGGACTCGACAGCAGCGTGCACAATGTGTTTGAGGTCCTTATAATATTTTATATGTGGCGCCAACTTGGTTTTACGAGCTCTAGTTTGGGCTGCATCACGAATGCTCATCATACATTGAACATTGTAAGTAACCCATGGGTAGTTATTCATTTTAGAACGGAACGACTTAAGCGGTGCATATTCATTAAAGATTTCTATAACATTCTTATTAAAGGCAGTCACCATATCATTCACTCCCTCCACCGACATAAGCTTCTGCCAATCAGTGGAGCCTAACGTTTTATTGAATTGTTGCATATCAATGCTACCTATTGGCCTGAACGTTACCCATTTGGACCTAGGACGATCCTTAGGCATGTCAAGCTCACACACTAGAAACGCATGACTACTGAGATCTTTAATAAAATCAACTTTCATGTCGGAAACCGGGGCGTCGGTGCAGACCACGTCAATTAGAGTCTCGGTGTTGTCCGTGAAGTGCGTGGGTCCTGTTACTTTTTGTACTAAGTTGTTCGAATTCAAAAAGTCCAAGAACATCTTGGTACCACAACTATTTTTACTTAAAAGGTCAATATTAAAATCACCCAACAGTACAATGTGATCATGTCGTACAAATGATCCTAGAGATTCACACAATGCGTCGAAGAACGTCTGCACATTCAACCACGGTGGGCGGTAGGCGGTACCGATTGCTAGAGACTTTCCATTTATATTAATGGTCAGCCACATTTGCTCCACCATAGGGGTTATGGGGTGTTGGATGACTCGCACTGACAAATTCTGCCTATAATAAAACCCTACCCCAATGCAAGTTCAGTGTTAATATATGCAGTGTTCAGTGTTACATAAGTAAATTAAACCGCGTAATAACTCAGCTATAATGCTGTATTATTATAATTTTGCGTTGAGATCCTGGGTCAGGGAGGCGAGAACAAAATTTAGGTTAACATCGGGTTAGTAGGTCGGGAGCAGCTACAACCGCTGCGTGCGGTCCTGGGTAGGTAGGTATGTGAGCTAAATAAATAGCATGAAATAAACGCTGGTGAAATACACGTTGATGTTCAAGGAACTATGATTAATTCGATGTTATAAAATAAAAAAAAAACAATTATTATTCTGGAAAGCAAAATAGACGCAAGGTCAATAGGAATTGCGAATATAATATATATATATTGCTGACGTACCTACTCGTACAAGAGAAGCATATAAAAGTAAAAATAAACACATAGACCTCGTTCCATTAAGGAAATTATCAAGGAAGAATGTTATCGGTTCGTTGGTTAGCCAGTACCTTGTTGGCAGGATAGGAGAGAGCCTTGGCTCCAAAAATAGGTCGTGGATAGTTGGATCGATATAATATATTTTGGAAAAATTTGGCTCATTAATGAAAAAGGTCAGGTTTTTCTTTGAGTGTTCTGAAATTCCAAAAATGAACTGGAAAACTTAAGTTACAAGTATAAATTTGATTGAAATCACCATGTCACATGAATCACGTGTCTAAACTCGTGCTAAGGGCATTTCATTCACAAGCCATTAGAAAGCACACGCCGGTGACACAAATGATCATTATAAATCATCTTTTAATCTAGAAAAACACGCCTGCCAAAAACTGATTCACCTTTTCATTCAAGGAAACCAATGCTCCTAGGAATCGCCAATGTGAGTAATAAACAAAATCCAAGCGTCATAACTATAAATTCCACGGTTGATGATCGATTAAGAATTTTATTATGGAGACGACGTTAATATTAAATGTTCTAAAGTATTTAATTTATTTTAAAGCCGATGGATTACAATGATCGTAACAATGCCTACATATCGTACATATGCTTTGCCTTGAGCTTGACCTAATGGCGCCAAATAAAAACAGCCGATAGCAACAGACAAACGAACAATTACATAACACGAAGCAGGTAGAGTTTCATTCAATCTTGTACTCCTACATACATTGAACTAAACTGGTAAATCAATATTAGCTGTGTTATCGTGACGCGCCACTCACTGGCTTTAATGCAAGCCTGAGAACTGCTTAATATTCATAATACGACGTTTTAAACTTAAAATTTTAATGTTGATTAATTAAAATTTTGTGCCAAAAATTAATTTCCAAAATAATAAGTAGGACTAATTAAATTGTTTTAATTTTTTTTTGTCATAATGAATAAAAAGCGATACTTCCACAGTATAGTGTGTCCCTCGATAAGGTGCAACCCCGAAAACAGGTGACATAAGACCGAAAATTATCGACGAAAATGGGTTATTTTTTTATTACTTGTTATTTTTTTTATACGCCAATTAACATTTTTATCTCGTATTCTGGAACCCTATGTACAAAATAAAATATTTCTCCTAAAGTAACCGGTCGATTTTGATGAAATAAACGAAAAATCAGTGCCAATTATCTAACGATGACGATAAAATAAGAAGCGGCAGGAAAAATGTATCTCAGGACTTAATTTTTATTAATAACTGTGAAGAAAAAGGATTTTTTCAGACTATTTTCTTAATAAACTCAAATTTTCTCGAAATTATCACCATAATATTAGTTAATTTTATAATTTATCATTATTCCTCATAGTATTAGCTTTCAAATAAAAAATAAATCAACATTCTGTCTCATTAAATATGGTAGCTACGAATTCCTAAACAAAACGGAATAAGCATGATAAAATTCGTTTACATCGAATGGTTGACATTTAGAACAAAAAAAAGTTAAAATTTAATCAATAAAATTATTTATTTCTTTAGATCATTTAATGCATGAGGTGCTCAAAATGTCCCCCGCGTTGTTGTGGGCACATTGCCATACGAAAAGCCACTTGTTGTGTGGCCCTTCGTATGATTTGTGATTCAGTTTTTAGATCTTCCACACACTGCATAATGCGGTCAAGCAGCTCGGCCTCGGTGTTTATAGTTGTGCTGTGGACTTTTTGTTTCATGACACCCCATAGAAAATAGTCCAGGGGTGTCAGATCAGGATAGCGGGCTGGCTTATGGACGATATGTTGATTGGACCTGTTATTTTACCTGCGACATTGAATGCGGATCGATTTTTGACATTATTAAGAGACGAGCTACCCCTTCAATTAGAGCATGTACCACTGGTATCGAGACGGCAAATGTATTTGCAAATGGATGGGTGCCCTGCTCACTACGGACGCAATGTCCGTGATTTTTTAAACAATAATTATGCTCAAAGATGGATTGGGCGCGCAGGTCCAGTGGGCTGGCCAGCCCGCTCTCCTGATCTGACGCCCTTGGACTATTTTCTATGGGGTGTCATGAAGCAAAAAGTATACAGCACAACGATAAACACCTAAGCCGAGCTGCTTGACCGCATTATGCAGTGTGTGGAAAATCTAAAAACTGAATCACAAATCATATGAAGGGCCACACAACAAGTGGCTTTTCGTGTGTCAATGTGCCTACAACAACGCGGGGGACATTTTGAGGACCTCATGCATGAAATGATCTAAAGAAATAAATAATTTTATTGATTAAATTTTAAGTTTTTTTTTATTCTAAATGTCAACCATTCGATGTAAACGTATTTTATCATGCTTATTCCGTTTTGTTTAGGAATTCGTAGCTACCATATTTAATGAGACACAATGTTGATTTATTTTTTATTTGAAAGCTAATACTACGAGGAATAATGATAAATTATAAAATTAACTAACATTATGGTGATAATTTCGAGAAAATTTGAGTTTATTAAGATAATAGTCTGAAAAAATCCTTTTTCTTCACAGTTATTAATAAAAATTAAGTCCTGAGAGACATTTTTCCTGCCGCTTCTTATTTTATCGTCATCGTTAGATACTTGGCACTGATTTTTCGTTTATTTCATCAAAATCGACCGGTTACTTTAGGAGAAATATTTTATTTTGTACATAGGGTCCAGAATACGAGATAAAAATGTTAATTGGCGTATAAAAAAATAACAATAAAAAAAAACCATTTTAGTCGATAATTTTCGGTCTTATGTCACCTGTTTTCCGGATTGCACCTAATCGAGGGACACACTGTATAATAACGCCATAAAAGTGATTAATACTGCCATATTTGTGAGGCTCATTCGCTCACGTGTTTTGAAAAACATTTGCACGCGATTAACAGACTAATCTATATAAATTACAGTATAATACCAAATTATGAACTAAATAGTTAGCCATATTCGTTAAAACACCCACAACTTCCAGGAAATCTCACTGGGAACAAATAACAAAAATAAAACGGATAATATTATCAGGGAACGTTGCACACAATCACTGATCTAACATACCAGGGCGACAACAACAAAGCGGAACAAAGCTTCTCAAGTGTGTTTCGAATGGAATTTTCCATTGAAGCTTTCTAGAGTCCGACGGACGGGTGCGACTTGCGACACAACGCACCGTTGCGAGCGGGTCGCGGCCCGCACCATCACTTTCACTACTTGTACCGTCCACGCAATACCGACGACGTACTACCACTATACTGTAGTACTCGTACTTAAATACTTCACCCATCTTGCAAGATCTGCATTTATTTATTTAGCCCTTAGTGTTTTTACAATAAGCGGACTTAGTGTAGTCCACATATAAAGGAATAGTAACTAAAACTAAATTAACCTTACTTTTAAAGTACTTTACTGTAATTGTAGAATTAACTTTAAATTATACGCTACTTCCTACTACGGTTAAACGCCTTTTTACAACCAAAGGTGAAGCCTGTTGTGAAGATGAAGCGGTAAAACATGACAAAATTTTCAGTTATTAATACAAGTAACAGCACAGTTCCAAGTAAATAAGAGAAAAAGTAATCCCAAGATAATTTACAATATCAATGGAGTATGGATAAGATCAATTTAATATGTAAGTCATAATGTTGCAATGTTACTGATATTACTACTTACTTCAATATTATTTAAAGAAATATCTTACCTGATTCAATTTACCATCACAGACTCTTAAGATACTGATGATACTAGGAATGGCAAATAACGGGATATATTTCCTAAAAGTTCCGGTAGGTAAATCATGTATTATCATCTTAAAAACCTTATTGTAAAAACGAACACCGATCCCCATAACAATACTCTGAACCTTTTAAAGGCAACATGAAGACGAAATTCATTTATGCCTATTTCTCGTTATATGATAATGTTGAATCTATTTTATATTGTACATATTCAACAAATTTCGTATAAATACTAAATTACTATAAATTTATTAAATAGGCTACGGTGAACACACCTAAAGTTTTTCCCTTAAAGACTGATGTAACTTTTATCTATGTATAATAGCTCTGAATGCTCTTTTTTTAATACAAATATAAAATCAATGTCCGCTGATTTATCCCACATTAGGATACCGTAAGACATAAGACTATGAAAATGGGCAAAATAAACAAGTCTAGGTGTCCCTATGTCTTATCTATGTCCATAATCAGTCTTATCTTTCTAACAGCGTAAACAAACCTACAAAGTTTACCTGCGAGAACCGATATATGGGCGCCCCACTGAAGCTTACTATCTAAGGTATCACCTAAACAACTGTGGGTTGTTCCACAGTCAATGCTTTATTGTTTAATTTAAGGACTTTGCCTATTTTCTGCACATTTGGTAGTGCAAAATTCTGCACGCTTCGTGTTTTTAACATTATAAACTAAAAATATATAAAGTAAACCAATGTGATACATAGGACAAAGCACTTTTTACATCGCCAAAATTGAATTTATTTCTTTAAGTCTTAAATATTAGAGAAATTTGCTGATGACAACAAAATTACTATGTCCGCAAAAGCACAAGTCTTAATAAAAAACAGTAAATCGTTAATATAAACTAAAAAATGGAAAGGACCTAGAACCGAACCCTGTGATACACTCATTACATTTGATGACCCCGATAATTTGACATCATTTATGTTTTACACATCGAATCCTACCCTTCAAATACGATGCAATCAAATTGAGCGCAAATAA
Organism: Megathymus violae; assembly: GCA_003671415.1. NCBI lineage: Eukaryota > Metazoa > Arthropoda > Insecta > Lepidoptera > Hesperiidae > Megathymus > Megathymus violae. Next base: position 60,160 of record PDGT01000074.1, read on the forward strand.
CTCATACTACTTTACTATATAATAGTAATCATAAAATAGATATTAATTAATCATTATAAAAAAGCTCTCATATGGCCCTTATTGGAAGTTTAATTTTAAATGTCGTAACATTGATAGATTAGGCTTAACAAAACATAACAATCACAGTATATATAGAATTAACAAAATAGTCCTCACTTATAATATTGCAACGTAGCGCTCAAATAAACATTAAATTTCAACAAGTTAAATTTAACGTAGCTGAAGTAATTGTGTAAGACATTCTAGTCCACGGTATGATACATACAACAAATATAATAATGATTTTCTTTCATGAACGTATTAATTTCCGCAATATCTTTATTAGCTCAATAAATGATTTCGCCCAAACGTCTTATCTACAATGGACAGGGCGGATCGTGATTAAACCGCTTCAAGCCTGATATTACTAACACTATATTAAATTGATTGATTACACAAATGTATTTATTAACTTTATGTTTTATATATCCGTCTGTTTTGTAAGCGGTATTAGTAAAAACGACAAGAATCGTTGTTTTTGTTTAGCTTTGTTTTGTTTTTGATAGTCAGATTCCACAATAATGACAACCAACCGCGTAACTCCTTTTATTGTATCCTTAGAATTATTTATCTAGGCGAATTCAATCAATCAAAAAATATTCCTCACTATATTTCTGTAGCCTGAAATACAAACGTAAAAACAGATCATCAGTCATCAGGTCCGGATTTCCAGGTCCTATATACGTGAAACAACGTGGAACACCACAGGCCCGCCGATGCCACGCCAACTTTGATAAGACTAACAAATATTTCTACACTTTGTTTGAGAAACCCCATGTCATAGAACTCAAGGTTTTTAATACATTTTAATTGTATGTAAATTCATTATAATATAAAATTTTATAAGTAGTTCGTCAATATTTAACTAGAGAGACTTTATTACTATAGACAAAATAGAAGAACCAAAAATCTTATGTTATCTTGTTGTGTAACCAAACCTAAATGGCCGATGAGTAACAAGACTGACAGCTCAAGTTGTTTGTCATAATAGCCTACGCATGTGAATTTAACTGATAACAAAGCTAATGACGTTCCCATCATGAGCAACAATAATAACTAATATAACAAGACCTATGACATTTGACGATTATTGTGACTGGAGTGACGACAAACATGTATTACCGCATGAGTGTGTCAATGATGTCATTTTATTGTTTTGTTTTATTCTATCCTGACGTCACACACGCCCACGTTTATTGCCATGTTAAGACAGTTAACCGTTCCAAAACATTATTACAACATAATTCCGAGCGAATTCGTTCCTTGGTCACCGTCTAACCGATGAGTCATAATTAGAAAACGAACTAACCCCATTTGGAACGGTACATTTACATACTTGATGGTAACAGAAAAATATCGTTTACCAATTTTTGAAGGCTTTCGTTACAACACTATGATAAAACAAAATCAATGATTTCACTAAGCGTACATACGATAACATTGCTGAAAATTTGAAGTACTACGTATAACAAAATGTATAATAACTGGCCATAATACATTATAAATAAAGTCACAACGCTCATACAAATTGTTAGTCATCTCGTATCTCGTAGTATTTTATGGAAACAATTTGAAACAACAAACTTAATTCATATTCTTTTATCATAGTCAATACTAATTGCGTGACCAAAAAGGAGGTAACATTATGTATCAATTAAAATAATGAATTAATTACCTAATGGCATCATAAAATTTTTATGGATTAACACAACTCTATTTTTAATAGGTTTTGAAATTGAAACAAAGCAGTCGATGATATGTTATCGAATCAAGGTTTGGCAATAAAATGCAAAACGGATTAAAGTGTCGCACGCATCAGGTCATTTAAGTTATCGATATAGCAACTCACAATATAAATATGCGGATAACAACGTAAACATTCGTTGACGTAACCGCTTCCAATTAGCAATTATTGTTAACATTACGACGAACTTATCCGTTATGGGTATGGAGGAATAGGAATCGTAGAATGGATGCAATAACGTAAAGCCGAAATACAATTACATCATTATAAAACATACCTGTAAAGGCATTCGTGCGTTGATGACTGACCTACAAATACCTACAACGTCAAATTGCTAAATCAGGTGTTGTTGTCATTGGAGTGAAAGTTAACGATTGCGTGTGAAGATACCGAGTGCTGCTCGATGGCTTTCTTCTTTACGCGATCGCATTGCTAGAGCATATAAAAATTGACCAATACACAATTGAGTACAATAAAAAGGACGACAATAACCGCGATGTTACACGTGTACTATAATTTTAATAGAAAAAAATAGACAATAAATACACTCTGAACTGTGCCGACTAAACGATGAAGTGGAACTACTAATCAATTGTAATGAAAAAAAGATAGGAAAAAAAAACAACAAGATCCGACACATCACGCACGTGTACGATTTAACTAACATGAATTTTAAGCAACCGAATTGATGATTCGATAGCAGTCAGGGCAACGAGATAACGTCGCAACAGAGGTGGGTTTCGACGACGTAGAACCGCTGCGAGCGACGGAATCACGCCGCAGCACGCTTGACGCTTTGCATTGAATTTATGTGTTGCTAACACAATCTTGCACCTTTATTATATGAATCAACGACTATTAATAAGCAGACTAGAAACTATTGGAACAGGAAAAATAATAATTTAAACACATAACATAGACAGCGTGGATCTAATAATAAATTCAGCCTAGAAAATGTTATAATAAGAGCACAACGGTGAATTTTAGAGGCTACATAATTATTTAAAGATTAATCTCTAGTTTAGGTACAATTCTGTAATTTAATTTCCTCTCCATAAAATCGTGTACTCCATTCAAACGAAAACACTCACTTGACTATAAACTTCCTTTAGCCCGCTCGTGGTGAAATCCCAAATTGGAACACGTTCACGACAAAACAATCCGTTTCTATCAAAATCACAACCACTGCAACTGTCACAGAATATTACACAAGAACGAACTTAGTAAGAGATCGAAAACGGTAAACCACCCGCGAATAATAAAATGTACGTAACGTTTTTACGCTTACGTTTAAATACCTAGATTACCTAAAACTAGTTTGCACGATTAAAGCGGACGCTTATATATAAAAAAAAATCAAATTCAAAAGAACAAAAACACTATTACGCTGAAAACACTTGCTACTCTTGGCGTTGCGCACTAGTGACTGAGTGGATCGCCCGATGTTCACGAATCAATGCCGTCGCCGCTCGGAGCGAGCAGTGTGCGCCGCGTCGTCGTGTCGTGCGCTCGAGGCGGCGGGCGCACACATCCACGGCTCCCGAGTTAGACAGGCGGCGCAGGTCGACGTGGCCTGTAGTACCGTATCACCCTCCCGGCTCGCAGGACTCATATGTACTGAGACAGGGTTATTACCTGTGCAATCGCTACCAGTGAATGAACCCTGTCTGACCGCAGACCTCAGGGATTGAAACGCGGATAAATTAATAGGATCCGTATAAAAAAGAATTTCTAGTTAAACTAGCAAGGGACATTATTACTTCAATTACATTACTTGAACAACGCGCTTTATTGTATACCTCATAGACCATACTGCAATCTTAGCGTTCATTGTTCTCTCAACAATTAACAAATTGGATCGATTTTCCAATGCTAACGAACAAAAGAAGAATTATTTATTACCAATCCGAGCAACGCAGAATATAATATAACAATACAATAAACAAAATAAGTATGTTGTTGAAGAGTAAAAATATAGAATAAATAAAAGGGACATTCACAATGTTCACATTGGCATTTATAACGTAGAAGCATTGCTTCATCCACAGAACAGTTTCCTTGACCATACGAGTTCCTTTCTCCTTCAACATGGCGTTCTACCAGTTAAGTGATTGAACTTGAAATGCAATATAACAAAAATAAATTGCAATATTTTATAACTTTAAAATTTGCTTACAGAACGACACTAAATTACATTAAGAATATCTTGAAACATAGTGTCATATTTATATTATATAGCGACCCGAATTGACTTCATTAAGGATAAGTAAACTATTTTTGTAGCCCTTGTCCATTGGGAATAATGTACCTTTCAAATGGCAAATTAATTTCTCAAATAGGCCCCCATATATCAAAATATGTATTTTTATTTAATCAAACTTTAACTATTTTTATTATTAAGATAGGTAGATCTAACATATTCTATAATAATAACAATGCCCGATAATAATACAAAACATATGTTTAAATATTTATACCTGAATTTGGAGAGGTTGTTTCAACGTAGCAGACGTGGTGATCGAGAGATATAAACGAGAAAGACATTATTATATTGGGTGAATCATAGATGCAAGAATACAATCCAGAAATGAAACTTAAGTTCAAAGGTTTTTAAAGGACTGTCCTTTATGAAGCCAAAGTATCAACGACGGCAATTAGTATGGTTTCATGTTTGTTTCGAAAAAAAATCTGATTGAAACATCTTTAGGATGCTGTTCCATTAGGATAAAGTGTTCCACGCAGTTTGTATATTTTTTTACCTCACTTTCATCCCCGATTTATAACCGTAAAAATTGCTTTTATTGATCAAAACGAAAAGGGGATTTTTTTCGGCATTAGCTACTTAAGTGCAAGCATTATTAGCAAAGATTCGATTCCAAAAAGAATCATCTAAAAATAAATTAAATTACCGACATGGAACATTAAAAATATGAAAAGATTTTAAAGGATAACAATAAAATTTAAAGTCTTATATTTTTTTTATTTGTGCGATATTTCCCATAAATATCTCGGGTAAAATTTACATGTATCATATAAACGACCATTACCGTTAAATATGATAATATACATAAATTATTATTATGATCTCAGCAATAAAATCGAATGAACATACAGTCGACATATAGACAGAAGACAAATATACAATAATTATTAAATATTTAAAGCACGTATAATACGAACTACTGAACTTATAAAAACAACTGTTTGATAGATACTTATAAAATATAATTTATTTTTTATTTAGAATTTGTTTTCCGTATAATAATTTCTAAATTCTAAGGATCCGTCCAATTTATCGGCTGATTGAGTATTTTCAAAACAAAAAGGAAATAATTATCAAAATCTTGATAACAAGTTCTATTTTTTTTTATCTTAATACATACGAATAACGCTGATACACATCTAGTAACAAATTTAATATTATACAATGCACTATATGAATCATATTATTATTATAGAACAATATAATCATTGACATAGACCCCGTTCAAAGAATATAATTAAAAAAGATTTATATGAATTCTCTGGTATTGTCAAAATCTTTACATAGTCGTCCATGATCGCAGTCCATGGATATAGTATAGGATATAGATTATGTATCATTATAAAATAAATGGAAACCTAAAATAACATTTTCCTGGTAAGAATGGTTTTTCTGAAATAAATATTACGTACATTTTCAGACTATACAATTATTAAGTTACAAAGCTTTAACCATCTCAAGGGAGAAATACGTTTATGTGACAGACTAGAACAACCTTAACAATTTTAGTAGGGTTTCAGGTTTTTTCCAATTCCAACTATCCTGAACAACGTATTAAACAATGTTAAAATTAAACCAAAAAAAAATGCAGTCAATTTCAAATCTACGTTCGATATGATGAACCATTTAGTTTACCTCTTCATAATCAGTTCGTGCCGTCTCCCGTTCGACTCCGCTCGCGGAGAGCGCTGCAGGTAACGGCGTGCGCGCGTCAGAGACCAACATCGTGTATAACTGCCGCCCGCGCCGAACGACGACCGAATCGTCTCTATGCATAGCATAGATTACAACACACTAACTGATAAGATAAAGCCCTTTGTTTTGTTTTATACTGCAATTATATTATTACTGAAAACGTAATATCTGCAAATCTTATAATAGTATGTAATTTAATGATTGATATTTTTCTTGGTAGGTTTTGGAACGCGTAAATAAATGTTCACTTTGGTTTTTTTTTGTTCAACAGGCGTTGGGTGGCCCCCATATCTCTCTGTACTCTCGTTTTATGTTGGATGTTTGATGAACAGCTATTAGTTGTGACATAAATGACAACCATAATTAATTGGTTAACAACATTAGTTATCATTAGTGACTTTAAATCAGTCTGTCATACGAATTCATGCAGTTTATTAAGAGTTCTCGTGGGTTAATTTAGAAACCAGTTTGCAACATTAAGAGCATTAAGAATCCAGTTCGTGAGTGGAGAATTCGGTTATCAGCCATTATTATAATTGTGCCATGTAAAATACTAGTATTCACTCGTATTTAGCCTAGACGCAAGTGTGTATCAGTTCAAACAAATTCCGGAAGTACTTAAGCAACAGCCTGAAGGAACTTGTTAATATCTATATAATTATATACTACTAATAAAACTGTAACGGAGTCTAATCTGTACATAGAATGTTTTTGGGAAAATTAAACGTAGGTAGATTTTGTTATAGATATAAGAGGTCGAACATATATTTTTTTTAATTTTTATCTCTCTGTCTGTGTGACTTCATATCGCACTAAAACCACTGAACAGATCTGAATGAACTTAAATTTCTTATAATTATAGTGATTTACATCGTTAAATTATAAATTCTTTACTACATTTTTTAAATCATCATTCTTCAACATCTTTTCAATGTTGAAATCATATTAAAGTTTAATTTTAAACGCACACATTTAATGCCTCGTAAACACAAAATCTCAAAAGAAGCAACGATTCGAAAAATGTATCGCAAATTGTTTTCAGCTGCAAGCAGTAAACAGAAACAGATCGGAAAACGTACGCAGCAACTCTCAATCACCGTTTTTGTTTATCTTATCGACAAACAATACACATCATAATTTGCACTGCATCATAATTTTAGATTTGAAATAGAGAGCAATTAAATATTCTGCACAGGTAGTAAATCAGTGTCACTATGGCAGACCAAATATTTGTTACAAATATTTTTACTTATAATCCACAGTTCGGTTAATAGTGATCTCCTTGCAAACAGACCTAAGGGTCTCAGGTTCGATTCCCGTCCGGGCAAGATATTTATGTATCTAAACAATCATCTCGGGACATTTTTGTGATGTTTAATTTTTTGTACACATTATGTCACTTAGTAAATATCGTAACACATCCTAGTACAGTGGTGTAAGGTTGCAGTAAATTATTTATACTCCAAATAAAATCATTAGCTATTTAAATTAAGCTAACATTTAATACAGCACTCGTAACCTTTTAATTGTGGTAATACAAGCAGCTGATGTTAATGACACAGCGCCGTGCGACTCTGTTCAAGTGGGTAAAATTCCGTTATAAATCTCACCGCGATTACTAAAACAAACGTATGTATAATTTATGTGTGTTTAACTTTTATAACACAGCCTAACGAAATACTACTTCAAAAAGCTGGCCAACAGTCTTCTAGAGATGTAAATCTTGTGAGGCGTTCAGGGTTAAACGATTACCCAGAGCTGTTCAGAACGTTGATGGTATACACGCATTATAAAAACATATTTTTATATACACCAAAGCATTTTGTTTTAATATAAATTTGCATCATTTCACAGCCCTGCCGAAGTGACGCAGTCATGAATGTACCGACTTTTATACCTACATCAAAGGCAATCGACAACTGTAAGTACTAACACTGTGATAAAACGATATGAATATCACGAACCACGATGAAAACGTTACGTCATACATAGTTAGGTTCCAAAACATAAAGCTATCTTGCTATCTATACCGTAATCTATTGCGTGTTATCAAAAGATTAGTAGGTACATATAAATACGCTCAAATTCCGATTAACCTTCACCTTATCGGTGGAAAACCGAAAATAGATAATAGTGTTTTTCAACAAACCAAGCTTATAATCCTTAGGTTGTTAAGGATTAATCTTGGCTCGGTAATATTTTGGTGAAATTCCTGAGTCTAACAGTAAGACAGCGACCGGTAACAGTAATTTTGTATTTAATCGTTGTTCACTGTTCACATCCCTTTACAAATCCCAATAAATCATTTCACGCACACATAACAATGTTGAAATAAATATAAATCAGAAAAACCTCACAGTGTTCCCCTTTAAGAAAATTAAGGTTACAAGACAAAATACCAAATAAACAACAAACGCTAAGCGTTTAATGTATGTGAAACAGTAATACTAAAAAAAATCAACATCAACAATTCGCGATTACACAGTAATTCAATTATCATGACTGTCATTGTGTATTAAACAATGTTGGCGAGGAGCCATGTCGATCGCTGCTATATATACTAAATAAAGTATTTCTATGTCGCTGGTGCATTCTTAGACTGAAAGGTGATTACCATAAATGAAAATAATGCTTCCTTGAAGCGTACACATTGCTGTATCTTTGAACTGCCTTGTATTTCAGATATATTGTACAAAACTATAGAATATCGTTTGTCTTCTGTTACGAAGCGTCTTAGAACATACAATAACAAAGAAATATATATTATTCTTGTAATCCCTACACTTTTGTTCTCCTGGCATCATAGAACTGTTTGATGGATCAATGAAAAATATAAATTTTAATCGGAATATTCTGCACCATTGGGTCACTGACCGAAAAATATAATTATACTTCAATTTTAAATAAACACGTCCGACTTATTTCCTTGCAGTTTATTTGTAACTGCACGTATTCTGAACAAGCATAAAATTAAAACAACAACGCGAGAATTTCCAAGGCTCCAGTACTTAAACCTGTGATCGAATTATTGTATTTGCAGTGTATTCCGTCGTTTATCACGAACTATATGGAGGGTAAACGACGACTTTTATATGTGGCATTTACGTGTATATGTTTAAAGTGAAAGCACATAAAAATTGGAACTCTTTGTTACCGTATCATTAAAATGCTCCAATTATAATTTAAATAAGGGTCTCCTATACATTTGATGAACTTTACACTTGTAAGACAACTGAAATAGAACCACGGACAAGTAAGGTGACATATAGGAAATATTTTTGTTTGTTTGTTTAACTTTTATTGAAAATTCAAAAAAACATTGATGAAAAATTGCGGTAGTTGTTACAAACAACCCTAACTGATATAATTAATATACAAATTCATATATAAAACATAAACTCTAAACATATTTGTATATATTCTACTCGTATATCGTATACGATAAATTACGTATTGCTACATACATCATGAATTGTTGGAATTTCTTTCATTCTTCAATCACCGTTGTCTTAAGGAAATGCTCATTCATGTACTTGTGATTTGAAAGACTGTACGTTTGGTGCTTTCCTAATATTTACGAGTAGGTTGTGCTAGAGCAGTATAGCCTGAACAGTGAAAGAATATATATAAAAACCAGTCTTGTGTGGTAGAATGTGAGCCTTAATATTAAATGAGGAGCGCAGTCATGCGTCTCACAGACGTATAAGTAATAAGTAGCCATTTTAATTGGCGACGACATTTAGAGATGTGGTCATATTTACGATGTCCGAAAATATGATTTACAACTATTAAGAAAAAACCGCTGCAACTAATAACAAGTTCTTTTGAAAAATCCAGATAATATACATGACTTTAGTCAATAATGGGGTTTACAAGAGATTAAATAAGCTTGACAAGTCTTCGAGGATAAGAAATTCTTTAATTTAAGTGACTGCAGGTTCCATTAACTTTTTTAGTAATATTGTTGATATGCACCCCCCAACTTAGTGTGTCATCTACGTGGAGAACAAGGTGCTATGGCGTAGCCGAATAATGGTACCATCGTAGCTGATAGACAGTAGTGCTTCATGGTCTACCTCGCTTAACAAACGTGAGGTACTAATGAGAATCACTTGGCATTTGTAATGGTTAACAACAACCTTGTAACGATAGGACCAATCTTGTAGTGCATCTAAGTTCCGATTCAACTTACGGAAAACTTGATTAAGATCGTTTATATCTGATTCCTAATATAATTGAACGTCATCTACATATACATAGATGGTACGAACAATCAAATGAAGAAGTGATAAAATTGATAAACAATGAAAATAAAATGGGAGAGATAATACCACCTTGCGGTACACCAGTCTTAATATCAGCCCACTACGAATATGCTTTACCGTCACTGAAGGCTGGCATCCGTGAAGATAATTTGTAACCCACATTTGGGCCGAGGTCGAGTATTTAAAATGCGACAGAACGGACATAAGGATATTGTGGTCGACTGCATTAAAAGCATTGGAAAAGTCAACCAACAACTAAATTGTTAGTTTTTGCTGTCCAATCCTTTTCGAATATCATTTGTGGCTTTTATTAAAACCGTAGTGGTGCTGTGACCAGAACGAAACCCTTACTGATATTTACACAGCTTATTATTAGAGAGAATTGAGGAAATTTGCTTGTGTACACAGGCTTCTAGAACTTTAGATAGAAATGGAGAATGGAAATCAGAAGAAAGTGACTAGAATATAAGGGGTTGGGTATTTTGGAATGGGGCGCAGAATTGCCTTTCCCAATACCTTGGAAAACTGGCCTAAATTAAGAGAAAAAAATATAATATGGTTACAGAAGGAAGGATGAATCAATAATGGATACAAGCATAATTGTACTAACCTCGTCGTAACCCACGGGTATAGATTGAATGGACAAAATAATATTTTTGATCTCCGCCTGACTTACCTACTATGGGAAATTGAAAGGCAGGGATAAATCTGGAGTCTGCATAACTGCTTTGGGTGCAATCGTGTCATCACGAGTTGACAGATTCAGGGAGGAGCAGGATAAAAAGTGAGTTTTGAGGTACTTTAAAGGGAGCGTGGGAACATGAACAGGAGTGCGTGATTGCGGGAACCCGTAATAATTCAGTATTTATTACGATGGGTTGCTGTTATCAGGACTATTGAAAGAATGACCGGCTTAATGATAAAGAGAAGTTTTTGAGACCGGAGCGAACCCAGAAGCACATCAGTATTAAAATCTCCCATTATGACATAGTAAGTGTATTGCGCTCCAATATCATCAAATGCAAATTCTAAGCTAGCACAATAATCGATATATGGAGGACTATTATACACTACACCGAGAATAACACCCGAAACATTTAATTCTAGGAACAGATATTCTGAGGACGCAGTATGAGACGATGGGGACGCTAGTAAAGTTTTATTGTTGAACTTAAAGAGATTGCAACCCTTCCCCCATCCCCACCCCCTTTTCCAGTGCCGTTTGGAAAATATGTCTTTCAGTATATCATCTTTCATTACCGTACTACGCTTTTATAGGAATTCCACAGTTCAAACACATCTCTCAACAGAACTGTCATAAATCTTACAGTTACTTCATATTTCCTTATTCGGACAGACCCTAACCGGCCGACACTATAAAGTTTACCCTACAAAATAATCGACTTTATTATTTCAATCGCCGACATCCATTTCTCCTACTCATATTTCTTTTAATAGGTACTTCTATTAAAATAGAACATAATAAAGCATCCAAAAAGAACAGTATGACTTGAAAGAATATAAGTTAGAATTTGTACTCTTTCTTTACTGATGCTCTGCTTCTTACCACTTATGTTACATATAACAAAAATCGTAGACTATTAGACGAATCATAACCCAGACAAATAGGCACCATCAATCTTTACTATCTGCTACATCCATCATACAATAAGATAATGTAAATAATATGTTCGATATTGTAACTAATCCTTTTAGCATTTTTATCGCACACATAAGAATTTTAAGATACTTAAAGAGAGATAACATAAAATACATATTTATATTAACATACAATGTTGCCTTTTCACTGTTTGACATTGTCTGTGGAACGTTTCAAGCTTGAATTTCGAATACAAGAGCCTTGTTTGAATCGTTTATTTTACAAGATAACAATGAACATAATCACAAAGTTATCATTATCATTAGCATAATCTATAACTTACTGCCGGGCTCTTATCTGCTCTTACCTGTAAGGAGTGAAATTGAAACTTAACATGCTGGGCTAGTTTCCTTCCCAGCGATGTTTTTTTTTAGCGAATCAAGTAATATTAATAATACACGTTCACTTTGAATTGAGGCTCATGGAGGATTCGAACCCGACATTCAAACCACTGCTTCATTTTATAGTACTGCGTGATTATTCTAGTCTAATCTAAATTGCATAGTAAAGTATTATGTAAGATAATATTATTTATTTAAATTTTAGATACGTCCGTTACTTTACTAGCCTATTATTATTAATGGATTCGTTCTAATTCAGCAGTTATATACCAAGCCGCGTTAATGAATCGTAAGAGTTGTGTATAATAATGCTTGCTAGAAGTTCCGCTTATCAACTTGTCTTTCGCGTCTTGCGGCGGCGTACTGACTACACGATGATTACGTAATAACTCCATAGCTTACATCATCTTAAAAGGACAAAGAGTCAACGACGTTATTATTTGTGCAGTCGACAGCTTCAATATAACCAATGACCACAATCTTAGGTATAATTAACTGTTTTCTTGTATCATAGATTACATTAAAATCCCAATACATGTTTTTTTTACGTAGGTCATATTTCATATACATGTACGAATTAACCTGATGGATTATTTTAGCTCAAATTACGTTTTTTCTCAATATATTAAAAATAATACTAGAAAATAGTAAATATTGTCAAAAACTGTATAAGTGACACGCAAAAATTTTAGTTCTATAAATTCAGTATATTCAATTTCTTTTGCCGTTTCTTCTCCTCATTTTTAAAGCACCTTTTCGAAACGGTGGTAGAAGCAAAAAATTACGTTCATAAGTGTATTTACTGAATACCTACATATATGATTAAATGATTTTGAATTTGAATTTGAATTCGAATTCAGATGTATTCAAGTCTGTAAGTTATATACTTACAAAGCAAATGTTGTTGTATTAATATTTCTTTTTAGCCGTATTGGGGCGGCTTAGAATACTATCCCCAATCCCATGCTGGCAGAACAGGGTGTCGTAAGAGGCGACAGAAGCCAGCCTGCTTGTTGGTAGGGCTTCGCGTATGGATTATATTATTAAGTCATTAATATTATTACTGGTATTATTATCTTTCCGTGAAGCCTGCCTGGCTAGCTACCACCCTCCTGCTTTAGTCAACCGCCAAACGACTCGTCGTGCACCGGCTGGGAGCTTGAGAGCCAGTACCTTCTTTCTAACCTTCTTCTCATTTCCTGGCCGACACCGCGTCAGTGATACCTTTGGTCTTGCTGATGTCCATGGGCGACGGTGACCACTTACCATGAAGTGGCTCGTCTACTTATATTATTAACATAAAAAATTCTGTAACCAATAAAAAACATATCTATTGCATATCTGTTACATTTAAAATGTTTCACTTAATCGTATTTTACGACAACGAGATTATGAAATGTCATGAATTTTCGAGAGCTTTCTAGCACCAATTCCGCTACGCCTACGTAAACCCAACCTAACGCCCACACACCGTTCATTGCTACCTACGCGTTCGGTGATACACCTCCGCCCGTACAATTTCATCGATTATGCGCTGTGCAGCTTTTCTAAAGTGCTCGGTATGCGCGGTGAACAAATAGAACCTTTATAAGATTTTAGGGTTGTTATGGATATGAAATTTGGGATCTGGATACGGATATATGAATAACATTTTAGCGGTTTTGGTTACGGTTACGGATATAAAATTATTTCGGATTATCCGATTGTTTCGAATAATTCCGGTTATGGATATTACATGACTTACAACTTGGGAAATAATATAATGTATTAACAAGGTTTGACAATTTTTCTAGGTACTATGTGACATTATAATCATGTGGATTCATTAACATGATGGTGATGAAATAAGCTTGGTTTCTAGAAGGAAAATCAACTGTAATCTCGAAACGCACTTTACTATAGTTATATTTTTAGTACGAGTAATCAAAAGCTAATAAAATGAAATATAAAGTGAATTATCAAACAACCAACAATTCAGACATCTCCCGTGAGATATATTAAAGATACATACATATATAGATATATTACTGAAAGATATATTTTTAATTTTAAAATATTAACTTCTGACTTAAACACTACATTTATTAACTGTCACGTACAGAGGTTTAGTATCTCTTGTTAAAGATCGTTAAAATGAAAAAAGTTAGATGTTAGATGACAGAATCACGGACGAGTACCGTAAAGCGTAAGTAAACGTAAAGCGTTTACCGTATTGGGGCGCTTAGAATACACCCCCAATCCCATGCTGGCAGAACAGGGTATCGTAAGAGGCGACAGAAGTCAGCCTGCTTGGTGGTAGGTCTTCGCGTAAAGATTATATTATCAGTATTATTATTAAGTCGTTAATATTATTACTGGTATTATTATTTTTCCCTAAAGCCTGCCTGGCTAGCTACCACCCCCTCCTGCTTGAGTCAGCCGTTAAACGACTCGTCGTGTTCTGGCTGGGGGCTTGAGAGCCAGTTCGTTCTTTCTTTTTTACCTTCTTCTAATTTCCTGGCCGACAACGCATCAGTGATACCATTGGCTTTGCTGATGTCCATGGGCGACGGTGACCACTTACCATCAGGTGGCTCGTCTGCTCGTTTGTCGGCTATTAACATAAAAAAAAATCATTACAATTGATCTATCACCCGATGAAATATGAATATCTGGTGCAAAATAAGTTTTTCTGAATAGCTTTGAATTTCGTTGATCTTTCACTCAACGATTTATGGGGAATTAACATGCTCTATACACAAATTAATCGGGTCCAAGTGCGAGTGCTCGTAGGGTTGGGGGCGGGCCTTGACCTTGGGGCAGGACGTAGGCGCTACGCAACGTGACGTCACGCCACTCTAGCGTTCACTGAAAACAGCGGTGGCCTTGTGCCTTCATATTCTGCCACAAAGTCGCTTCGCATCCTTTGGAGGATAATTATATTGCGGTAAAAAAAAACAACGTGTATACGTTGTGTGTAACGTGTAAACGGATATATTAATATTTACAAAAAAAAAAACAGGCAGACTCATCAACTTTTATTACCCAGGTATATATATAAAAATGCTGAAAAATATAAAACCAAAATAATATTTAATTTTGGAATCTCACACGCCAGTTGCATTTTTCAAATTTCGAACATAATTTCAGACCTTTTAACTTGTATATTACATATTTACATGCGTGGAGTACCTCATAAGACTCATACATAAGACAACTGGACTCGTTTATTTTGCCTATTTCATAGTCTTATGTCTTACGGTATCCTAATGTGGGGTAAATCAGCGGACATTGATTCAATATTTATATTATATTGCAGAAAAGACCAATCAGAGCTACATATATACAGATTAAAGTCGCGTGAGTCATTAAGAGAAAAATATAAAGATACCGTAGCCAGTCATATATATATATATATATATAGTAATTTAGTATTTATTAAAAAAATATGTATAAGCAAAAAAGTGATACATACAATCATGAAACAAGAAATAGGCATAATTTGGTTACATCTTCATATCGTCTTCAAAAGGTTCAGCGTTCCTTTATGGGGTTTGAGTTCGTTTTTACAATACAATAAGATTCCTAATTTGATACGAGAGTTGCCCATTGAAACTTTGAAAATACTACTTATAAGCAAAGAATATTATTGTATGGATGAATATATTAATGACAAGGATGTCTGGACATAATAGTGTTGAAACAGTTCTGTGCAGATTTAAACTATTGTAATTACCATATGTTGTTTAAAAGATGTGCTGAGGAGTTTTATTCGCCGTTTCTTCTCCTCAATGTTAAGGCCTGTTTTGGAAACGGTGGTAGAAGCAAAAAATTACGTTCAAAGTGTATTTACAGAATACCTATATGATTAAATGATTTTTAATTTGGATTTGACATACTAAGGAAAGGATTGAACACATTATGATTAACAGACAGCCAAACCAGCAATAATTACGCATAAAAAACAGTAAATGTATATACAGTTTGGGCAAGGCGCAGTCAAGGTAACCCTTGAAACCTTTTTAGGCACAACTAATTAACTTAGCGCTCCGTAAGTTACGCTCCGTAAGTCACACTGCTAACTGAAATTCTAAGAACTGGGCAAAGTTCCATTACTCCTTTATCTTACTATTCTATTTTAATCCACTTACGGATAGTGCGAATCGAATATAACTAAAACAACTACATACATATACACACACGTTTTCCACGCGCATTTAATTCTATAATCTACTGGATATCAACATTGGCTTCGTACACGTGAGTTTAAATATAGGCCAATATAGAGTAGATCTACTTATTATAAGATGGAAGTTGTTGAAATAATTATTTTGAAGCAAAAACGATACGTCCTGCGAAATTATTGATTTCATTAATGGCCTGTGCCTATTGGCATAGATAAATTGGTCATAGATAGGATACTATCATCAAAACGTAACGTAACATGATGATGAGAACATTTTTATGTTAAATATGCCAAAATGTTTTAGGTATGTTATAATTTTTGACGTTGTCTAAAACTGATCTCTTACCAAATCACTTATCTGTCAAAATCCAAATCCTATGTAAATTAATGAAATTCAATGAAAGATAATTTTCCGAATAATTTAAGCTAAATAATAGATTTTATTTTATTCACAGAACGCTAGGACCGGAAGTTAGTTAACTAAAACGAACTATATTTTAATCGAGTACTTTTTACTACGTATGTTTACTGTCTGCATTCACTTGCCTGCCGAAATCTAAATAACTGTTATTTAGATCAAGTTCGCGAAGTGTCTGCCTAATTTGATACTAACCAGGATACTAATTTAATTCTAAATTTCCTTCCACATACTTTTAGGAGTTCAATTAATATATCGTGTTTCGTTGAAAATTCAATTTGTATCATCAACATTTTCCCGCAATCATTTTTACGAATTCAAAACATAACAAAAACTGACGAATCATTTGATAGTCTTCAAATGGTATTACTGTGAGGAGCGAAGAAAGAAATAACCATTTGACGGCTGTCACTTTGGTAAATAGTTTCGTTTTGGGTGCCGCACGCCCTCACCAGTGTTAGAAAACCGACCCGCGCGGGGCGAGACACGATTACTTAAACTTGAAGCAGTCTCGTCTAGGCATACTTACATTATTTATAGAGTGTTTTTATCAAGATTAATCCGGTATTTATCAATAAGATTAAGCAACGATTCCCTTAAATAAAATATCAGCTCATTGGTATACAGTTTTCATCGTCGCAAGATGCACCACAAATAGTGTACGAGCAGGCTATAGAATAAGCGTTCGAGAACTGGATAAAATAATTTTAGAGGCATGAAACTTTGTATAGATACTAGTGGAGAGCTCTGTGGAACGACTTAAAAAATAAAGCTGTAACTTTTTTTACAATGTATATATACAATGGACGTATTACATTCTTATTTAGCAATGTACTCACGTTCGTTCTTCACACGATCGTAATGCGCAGCAAGACCTTGCATATGCGGATTAATATGAGCATTGTATGGCTACATGTGTACAAAAACAATGGCGCATTAAGTGCGATTACCTCCGTTTACTCTTCACTTTATATTATCTTTAATAATCACTTACACGGGATACTTTCCCACGGCTCACTGTGCTAACTAATCGTATCTTGTCATGTGTTAAAACGAACGCGATCCATTTTTTTTTTTATGTTAAAAGCCGACAAACGAGCAGACGTGCCATCTGATGGTAAGTGGTCACCGTCGCCCATAGATATCAACAACACCAAAGGTATCAGTGATGCGTTGTCAGCCAGGATATACCTTTTATTTTTTTTTGACGAGGGGGAAACCTTCAAAAGGTAACCGATGCCGTGGGAGCGACGCCGGGGTATGTAGGATTTTTACCGCACTAAAACCCCCCGGTGGCCTTTCTCAGCGCTGTGATATGTGATGATGATCTCGGGTCTCCAACAGAACACAACCGGAGTCCTATGAGCGCGTGCCTCGCCGGGCTCTGCTCGGGGTGACGGACTACACCCCTTGCTTCTTGGTTTTACGCCAGTATGCGGCCAAGCATACGAACGTCCTTCCCAGGGGTCGTTGGCTGGACGGTTCGGGCTCCCACCCTAGCCGCCCACGACCCCGAAAGCCCCGTTTTAGTCGCCTCTTACGACAGGCAGGGGATACCGTAGCCCTATTCTGGTCCCAGGCTACAGAGACGGCCAGGATATACCTAAGAAGAAGGTAACAAAGAATGCTCTCAAGCTCCCAGCCGGAACACGACGAGTCGTTTGGCGGCTGACTCAAGCAAGGGGGTGGAAGCTGGTCAGGAAGGCTTCACGGAAAGATAATAATACCACTAATGATATTAATGATATAATAATAATATTGATAATATAATCCTTATGCGAAGCCCTACCAACAAGCAGACTGGCTTCTGTCGCCTTATACGACACCCTTTTGTACCAGCATGGGATTGGGGGAGTATTATAGGCCGCTCCAATACGGCCATATTAGTAACTTTGATGGAGACCTTCAAGAATTTTTCAAAGAGACTTTCAGAAACATCGTAAGCACATATTTTACATGGTCGAATTTTTGAAATTTTTTGATTTTTAAGTATTTCAGTTTCTTAGTCAGTTTTAAACAATTGCAAGCGAATAGCTTAATGACTTAATTTTACTTTAAACACGCAACGAAAATTTAAAATGACTATTTCATTTAACTCCTTTAAGGATTTATTAATTCCGTTCTTCTAAGAGAACATTTTAATTCGCGTTTCTCCAGACCCACTCAAAGTTGTGATATAAAAATTATTAGGAAATGTCAAATGCATATTCTATATTTTTTATTTTCGAAGTTGAAGACATTATTGTCATAGCTTCTGGAAATCAAAAATTGGCATCAAACTGGACACATTCTACATACCGCGTTTTCATAATATTTAAGCTTGCAAAGTGGTAACAAACGTCGTATTACATGATCTGTCTACTCTTTATGACCTTTATTTGTACTTAACTGATTAAATATTCTCATATTCGCGTAATTGAAATCCTGCCTTATTGCTCGAAACAGCTTCAATTATTGTAAACAGGGTGTTCCAGATTCGGTCGTTATGGATTTTATTATTCTGTAAATGTCGTTTTTTAAGGTTCACTATTAACCCGACCTCGCTTCGCATCAGAAAATCTTACGTTTACAAATAGCACTCGCATTCTTTTAGGAATAGGTTTTTAGTTCTATAGATAAGATATAATTGTTTTAATTCATTATAATTTACAGCACTCTTATTCATAATAGAATGTCCACAAAAACTCTTATTTCCTATTTCGCGGGAACACATCCATTTCCCAGGATCAAAATTATCCTAAATTTTGACGCGTAAAGTAAGTTAGCAATATAACCAAGTATCATCCAAATATGTTCTATGGTTTTAGTGTGATACCCGATCAGATAGACTAATCGATAAAAATTAATTAAGATATGTTTGAACCTCCATGTCGATACCAGAACCAACCTACATAAGAATTTGCAAAAAAATATTTAATGTATAGATTCCGTCCCGTAACAATTCTGTTAATACCAAACATTAATGAAATCGTAATAGATAGTCAAATTATAATAACTAATGTGTTTTTAATGATTACTCATAATGTAATATTTTATGCAAACAATATGTTATTTATTGATTATGTGAAACCGTTACGTAACAAAAGCACGTTTACCTGTTACTATTATTATTATTAGTAACTTTACAATATATATGTATATATATATATATACTTTCTATATATATTTATTTAAATCTCGTTACATATCATTACATACTGATTTATTTCGTTTCATAATAGACTAATAGATAATAGATTAGCGGTACGCCCCCAACTTTGTTCGGGTTGAACCTATGGTCCATCCTGAAAGATGTATCTTACAAATTTGGAAGTAGGTGCCGTGGGTTCCAATATTACCTTCCGCATACACAAAACTCAAGTAATTCGCATTCTCTCTTTTATGTTCACTCTCGATGAATTATTCAATGTATCCAAATCAAAAGCATACTATTACGTTAAAAGATCAACAATTAACACAAAGTACGTCTTATTTGACTGAAAATAATATAGTAGGTTACCAAATACACTTATTTATGCGCTCTCACGAGTATTCCAGTGTGTTCAAGGCATCAAGCTGCGTATGTGTGTAACTATTCGTGTAGCGAGTTAAATACCGCAATATGAACCACAATTTTAGGAATAAAAGCTATTTTACAGGAACAAAGACACATATGAATTTCAGTGTTAATAATAACGGTCTGTAATTGTTCACGTAATAACACAAGGCCAAAATGGCGCTATCTATCTATGAAGGTTTAGTCTAGATATACGAAAAAGTTTTCTCGTGCCATCGAACTTTGACTTTACTTTGGTATACATCGACGAATCTCTCGTCGAGCTAACCTGGCACCTTTCCAGGGAAAAGTAATAAATAGCAAGTAACGGCGCCAGGTCGCCGATATAACACTAAACGATCATGACGGAAATAGTGCACTTTTGCGTGAAATACTTCGCGTGTAACGTATAAAAACCACATCGCGCGTTTTATAGGGGAATCGACTGTGACACATTCCTCGGCAATTTCAGAGCGAGATTTATTGTATTTGAACGAGAATCTAAACAATTTATGTCGTTACAAGAATAAAGAGAAACATAACATATTTGAGATACAAATAATAATAAAGTATTACATATAAAAATTGAACTATAACAGACCGTGTTTTACTGACACAATCAAGTATTTATTACCATTGTAGTGTATTCACTACGACGCGTCGCAAAATTATTTTACAACTTGCTTATTTAAATTAACTGCATTCTAATATTTGTTATGTAAATATGAACAAAACAGAATTAATTAAATCATGCAAACATCGTTAATGTCTCACACTTATGTGCATACGTAAAGCTTTAAAATTTGTATATTGGGAGTTTAAGTTTATTCAGCGTTCGCAATCTTTTTCTTTGGTTTAATACTTGATGGAATGGAATATCTTAATAAAAAAACAGGTGTCATATAACAACATAATTTTATACAAGGTATTGTATTGCTTACTTCGTAACCATCGTACTTTCTTATTCAAGGTGACGTGCAAGCAGGTTAGGTTATGTTAGAGTATTGAATAGCATAATGCGAAGTTGTACTATTAACGTCGCACGCTATGAACGATAGCAATGTTGTTGTCTATTGCCGCCGCCGCAGCACCGGCCAGCGCCGTTAATACACACGTGTTACAATTCCAATATACATTATAGAGTGCATTGGATTCACAATAACACGCTTGAATCCACGCGCCGCCGTAGGCTGCAGGCAACACGTCTGAGATTGGTAACTCTAGAATCTCACAGAATCGAAATCACTGCTGGTTCCGAGCAGACTAAATAAGGTTTAACGAAGTACTATTATGATTCATGCAAAAAATAATTATTGTAAGAATTACCATTTATTATGGTTATGTTAACCACAAGTCATACTGTGATTGTAACGGAAGTAACATGGAATCGGTTATAATTTTTATAGCCGAGATTCGAAAATTACCATAAGGTTCGATAAAATTCGTAAAATAAGGTTATATATAGCAAAGTATATACAGAAAATGTGCAATAAATTAATATGTAAAAATTAGTAACAGAAACTACTGATAACAATCAAGCAAATTTATTTTATAATGTCTTAAATGCGACAACAATGGATAGACAGAAAATAACTTGGCACACTTTGACGAGTTCCAGAACAAGTTTGGCAATGACTAGCGCAGAAATCAGACACTTGACACTGATCAGATGGAGTATATTTCATTAACGGATAGCATTCTGACATTCGCTATCACCAGTCAATAAATTACATCTCTATAACATTGTAACGAGCCATCCCCGGCACTTTGGAGCGGGATGGCCAAAATTAAATTTCTTCAAATACCTTGGAAAGGATATTTCATTCAAAATTAATGTCTGTGTTAAATCTGCCTATTGTGCACCCAGTTCCTTGTAGAAACTATGACAAATAATCATTGAACTCATGACAAAAGTAATTTTTAGTTTAAATCTTAAATATAAAGTATAGAACCTACTGATTTTCACAAAAATTAAATAAATAATGGTGGTCCATTACACTGCCATAAAAATTATGGTAGAAATATTAAAATTAGGGAGGGTCCTTCGATTTGTGTCGAAAATACATTTAATACGTATGAATGAGCTGGTTTTAACCGTTGGATTCAGAGGACTCGGGACTGGTCGGAGTAGCTGATAGATAGATGAGCTGACGAGTTATAATAGACATGAACAAAAATATGCACTGCTGTGCGTATAACATATTTACATATAGAGAAATAATATCACATCATGTTAAGTCATTTTGGCAGAAGATAGTAACATTTCAAAAGTACACGTACTAGCAACTTCTATAATCTAATGAAGTACATAAGCCAAAATATAATATTCTTATAATAAAAACATGAAATAAGATTTTACATAGACATAATTTTGAATCAACCCATTGAACCAATTAACATAGGAAGTAGTTGGATAACAATAGGTTGCGTGCATACTCGACAAGACCGGCAATACTAACAGGTTGCCACACTAAATTAAACTGAAACGAACAAACATTGACTCGCCCCAAATAGGACATATTGCGCATGCACGCAAAACGACGTCGAAAACAACTAACATTGAACTGAAAACATAGATAATGTAGTTATATTTATTCCACACAAAGAACTTGTGCTTGTCTACACTACAGTAACACAGCATTATTAACATACAAAATATAACATGAGAAATGTACACATTTGAATCGCGGCACAAACTACATCATTACATGATAACTGAATTTCCACAGATGCCACTAAATATCTTAGTATTTCGTAAGGAAATAAAATTAACACTCAACGAGTGACACAATATAAAAGAAAACTGTATTGCCGATCTCAGAACCATCAATCAAAAACAATCAGGCTGTCAAACACAACAGTCAATATCCGTTGAACTGGGGTGCTCATTGAGAAATAGTGGAGTTAACTCTGTTACAGCATGGTAAATGTGGATTGGCAATTGACATTTCGACATACAGATAAAAACAAACTAAAAAATCTAGAGGATATTTAGGTTTCAAAACTGAGAAAACAACGACGTTAGACTTATATAATTATATCTATCCTCTCTACTGGCATTTTTAACAGACTCAAAAGGGATGTTTTAAGTAATAGCCCATATTTGTTTTTTTAGTCTATGCTCACAGATTTCTCGATGATTTTCGATCAGATTTGCGTTATTCTTTTTTGTTTAAATGTGTATAAAATATAATTAATTGTAGTGTTATTTTATATAGTGATAAATGATTCGAGATAAGGACGATTAATTAATAAATTATGATTCATCATTATCATTATCATCTAAACCATCTAAATCTTCTATCGCAAAACAAATCTATTTACAAACAGAATCATCTTTTTGAACACTTTTCTTGTAATGTTTTAATCATTTTAAATACTATTCCTTTGGCTAAGGATGCGTCCAAAACACTGGAAGCGGGGTAGGTAAGTAACTGCAGTGGTAAGGAGCAGCTAATGAGGTAAAAAATGCTGAGACGTGTTAAAACAAATTGAACGGATGCATGTACTTCTATACAATCATATAATACATCTAATAGTCACGTAAGGGAAAATATTTGTATGATTTAATTGAGTTACACAATTACAAAAGGCAACGATGGTGAAAGGACAGTGTGACAGTAGATAACGTCAACGCAGTCCGACACGTAGGGTGACATGAATGAGTAAATATAAATTGTGCATACAACATCTACACAGCGACTGTTCGAATATTTCCTACGATCCGATAGTGTAGGGAGGTGCTTGCTGCTGGCATTAAACAAGACATGTTTGTCATTGCATGGAATCACATAAGACTGGAAATAAATCGTGTCTTGGCAAGCATGGTAGGTTATTGTTTTTAATAATACGATTTTAGCCCATTAGCCCATGAGCGCCAATTTATACATTGATCAATGAATTAATATCTAATCTTATCAGTGCTCGATTGAAATTGGCAATAATGAAATCAGCGGATTCGTCGCCTGTCTACAAGGTCATGCTTAATAGAGTGGCACAAAAAAGTAGTTTATCTAAACCTTGCTATTAGATCTTGAAGCCATCCACGATTTCATGCTTCATGATCTCCATGTCTTAAGAAATTATTGTGTAAAACTTCAAGTGTTCTTTGATAAGTCTTCTTATCTTGTAAGATGCAGCACACTTGAATTAATTGAAACTTTAGATGAAACATTGACGTTTTAAATGCACGTGTATACGATATTTCCTTACAAAAAGGTTTACTTTAGATACTTGAGGTTTATGCTAGGTTTATGAAAAAAATTCGTGGTTATATTATACTCGTGGTTATATTTATAGCGTGTATTTTTATAAACTTTAGGTTATCCTTTTTTCACGCGTATTTAAAAACTAATATACCATCTATAAGATGTCTAGATATTTTATCTATAACCGATGAATTCAAATGTGACCAAGCACCTGACATAGACATCGAAACATGTATAAACATTTCACGGTTAATTATAGGAGAACTCGTCATATCACCAACCAACAAATACTCTCAGAATACACGGAAATACACTGGATGACACAGAAAAAACCGACCTTCCAAAGTTGAGACTTCAGACCATTGCCGTTTTCTTTCGGCAACCCGGAAACGAAACAAGTACAATCACACAGTCACATATTTAGTATAATATTTATTTATAAACATAACAATAAATTTCACAATGAATAAAGATGAACAGGTGTGAGAGCATCGCTACCGTACGACAACTCCAAAAAGCACCAATCTATATTTAACATTGTCGCAGTCCTAACACTGATTGATAACAAGAAGCTTCATACTACCGATATCTTAAGGTCAATGAACAAAATTATATAATTATAAACAATGACGGAACTATATTGTAAGTGGTGTCTACCACCAATACGTTACTAGACATTGAACTATTTATCTATGTACGCCAACATCCAGTTTTTAGTAAAAATGACTCGGTAACAGTTTTTTTTCATAAAATGTGTCAACGTCAATCATTAATTCAAAGTCAAAACTCTGTAGTAGTTGGCTCTAAGGTCCATTAATAATTTGTACTATTTAAAATCGACCCGGATCCTTAGCATTTTATACGGAAATATCTAGCGTTTTAATAAAGGCGAAAAATTATAAGTAAGCCAAGAAATTTAAAAATAAAGTTTTATATTATATTTTTTTGTTTACAGTTTGTCAGGACTCCTCATGTTTCAAATCTGTAATCCTCGTTGTAAAGTACGGCTAGTTCAGTAACATTGCTACACGGCAGGATATTGCAAGGGTAGATACAAACAGGAAGCATCATCCACGCCGCGTAATCAATGTTAGACTTCCCTGTTTATATAAACGATAACAATGTAACAATTTTGCAAGAGTAAACTGTTGCTATATTAATGGATAAGTCCAAAATAATATTTACACTGTTATCGTTAAGCTTCTCCTGTATATTATGTATTGTGTACAAGATTAATGTACCGTACGTCATACAACAACGAGAAGAAACGACAAAATGCTGTAGCTCCTGTTTAATATTACTATTTTAATTGATTTTATTCCAGGTAAGGTTTTTTCAAATATCGTGTTTTCCAATCCTAAATAAAAACCAAATTCAATTCCGTGAATGAACCTAACCAATTGCGAGAACAATAATTGCCCAGTCTCAGTGGAGATGAAGACAAACGACAATCAGATGTCTGTGTAACAAAAGGACTAACCGTTTCCGCGAAAACATTTTTCCTCTGACATCATCAGGAAATTACTGTCAGACAAAAATCGTACAACGAATTTCATTTAATTAGATTGTTTTACAACAATGCTAACGGCTTCTTGTTTCTTTGTGTCAAAATCTGTATACATATAAATATAAGTAAAGACGCTGAGAAAACATAATAATAGCTCTAATATACATTATTTATCGAAGTTGTGTAGTTCTCTCGACGCGATTGTGTACCTAAAATTAAACAGTTTTATCTGAGGTCAGTTGCAAATATCTATTGTTAGTGTTAACGAGCCCCACACCGGTCAAACCGAAAGATACTACTTGCTTAAGAGCAGAATTGACAGGTGTGGTGATGCTACCGAACCAAGTGAACCGTACCAAGACCCTATCGATGTGTCATTGTGCCTATTTAATTAGTTACACAGAAAATATGCACACAATGAACTGACCTTAACAACTATTATCAATAAAAGAAAATAATCGCATTTATTCTGATACTCACCAAAGTGGAAATTTCATGAATCATGCGTAATTATTCTCTCGGACCATAATGGGATAAGTGTTCCAGGAATTCACGGACTTTGGCAACGCGCCATCACAGTAGGTTCACGGGAAGTGACATTTTGTTTGCACTTTGTCAAATCTTTCAATACATTAAAAGCTAAGGATCAATGTTTACCAGCATGGTTAGATATGTTACAACAGTTTTACACCTCCTTGGCTTTGACGACAATTTATTCACAACAAATTACTCATTGTCTATGTTTTCTGAATACTACGCGTATTCAGTATTTACAATAAAGTACCTCCCTGTTAGCTAATGATCTGTGAGGGATAAAAATTCTTCCCAGAAATTATGTGTTGAACCCTATATGAACATTTAGTACTGCATTCTAAATGTACTTAAATTTGATTTTGTAAGGAAAATTAAAACTATAATAAGGTATATAAGTGATGATGTACCGTCAGCCAGTTAGCTAAAGCCATCTCTAATATTAAATCTTAAATTCTGTGAGCTATTTCGACCTCACGTTACCGAAATTGCCACTCACCAATTCATCCAAAATATTGTTATGAAGGTTCGGCAGAAAACAAAAGCGGCCATAAAAACCAGGTACTGATAAAAACTAATAACTACAGGCGACACCCATTCTGTAAAAAGGCGAATATCCGTTGTTCTATTGTTTTCCGAGGATTGTTGAATTGAGGCGAAAGGCGTGGAAAGATCCGAAAAACCTTAAAATTAGTATAAATGGCAGGTAGGGCCGCCCGCGGGTCATTAGAATCTCAAAAACAAAATAAGAGTTCTCTACGAAGCGATCTAATACCTGCAACTACGACTGTTTATTTTTATTTTTACATAAAATAAGTTAATATTTGGCAACAATCCTAGCGGATTGTAAGTGGTGATGAAGTCTAAGATGTTGAACGCACTAACTTATAAATAGCCTATTCATTCTCCTCTTGAAGACTCCCACATCGTAAGTAGCCGGGAACACCGACGCGGGCAAGTTATTCCAGTCCTTTGTTAATTAATGTCGAAGCACAACAAAGGCTCTGCGAATCAACTTTGACGTTTTTCGAACCCGTATATCCTGACACGTAACAATATGTAATACATATTTGCTTAATAATAATTTTCTCAACATAAACAAAAACTGCGAAGGTTTTACGTAATCTATATTAATAACTTGCGAAAACTGGACATTTGCTCCCAATAATTATATGTATAACTATAATAAAGATTTTTTATTTAACACAGGAGAATATGAATATTTTATTCGAAGTTGGTTTTTACATACACTTTTCGAACGTCAAACTACGCCATCGCTTCAACAAACCCCTACCGTGAGTGGTCCCGAAAGAAGAAGCGCAAGAAACTCCCGAAGTTTTTTTTCCGATTCACAGTTACAGAACGCACATATGGCTACACATTAAACTCATATCCAATATGCTAATGTCATACCTGTTATATGTATATTTTTTTTTCTTTTTCATCTTATAACTAGAGGTTCGTTTATTGATATGATAAAGCGCTAAACAAATTATAAGTGTCAGGTGAGTGAAGTCCGGATATCATTAATATATCATAAACAATATGATTACCCGACGTTACCCGACAATCGTTACGAATCTAGTATAAACTAAACATAACTCAAGCAGCATTAAATAACGTCATCATTATAACCCATACTATCCGACTGCTGAGCGCGGGTCTCCACTCACAAATAGAGGCGTTTAAGGCCATAGTTCGCCACGCTGGCCATATGCTTGGATGGATGGATGGTTTCCGCGCGACAATGAGGATTCCTTCACGAAACGAGTGATCATTAAATCCTATTACGCACATAAATTAAAAAATTATGAGTTGCGTGCAAGATTCGAACTCTTAGTCTCCCGTACGGGAGAACGACGTTTGAACTATCTTAACAATGTGCTCATTTTAAATAATGTCATTTAGCTCAATCAGTGCAGGCAACCGCGTCAGGTATGTTACAGCTAAGCTGGCTCAATTACCTTTAATATGGCCCCGTTACTCAACATTTTGTGTTCATCTATGTCATCGTAGCCAGACACGAGACAATCTGATGATACACCATGTGACAATGTAGTGTGGACTCCATCTCACGTCTTTGAGGCTCGTAAATATTTGAACTGCACCTATTGGGTAATCAGTTCGTTGCGTAAATAAGTCAAGACATCTCAGCGTGTAACTGTGAGCCGTAGAAAGAGTATTGAGAATGGTGGATTTTAATTTTCACATTGCAACTAATGTGTGAGAAGGAGATGGATATGTCGAAAATGAAGTATGTTACAGTTGCGATCTGGTTTATTTGATTTTATTTCAATAATAATATCCTACAGAGAATATTGAGATATTTTTTCATTTCGCTTTAAATTCTTATTTTTTTCAAGTTTGGTTGTTACTAAATTGCTTATAAATACAAATTCTAAGTTGCAAGATATAATTAATTTTAATAAAGTATATTAATTGTGAAATTCGGTGTACAGCACTCCAATAACAGTTTTCTTTTTTGTTCGTTGAAAAACTACAAACACTTTTCTTGGACAGTTGGAAGAACTCGAAACAATACTTTCATCACTCCATTTATAACTGGCTTTTCAGTCACACGATGCTTAACAAATAACGAAACACTTGAAAACCACCTTGAACATTACAATGAATCCAGTCACGTGTGCAACAACAGGTTGTATATGATTACGAAAGACTATTGTTAAGGACAAAAAAATAACAGGCCAAAAACACTTGCATGGAACAATTTATGAAAAAACCATAAATATATCGCAGCTTTTATTTCGACTTCAGAGTCCAATAATTTTCAATAACCTAAGAACAGATTTCGTGTACATCGAACTACAACCAAGTTATGCAGAAATACTGACCATTGGCGTACTTGCACTGACATGTTTAAACATATTTTATTACTAACAAACTATAGTTAAGAAATACCCACTTTACGTCCAACGAAGCAGGTGTGTGTACCGGTTAGTTAGTGAATATTAAAGCATGATAAGTTGAATTATCCCTGAATGCATTTGAAATTCAAGAAAATGAAATTATAATTCTTGGCAATGGTTTCCTTCGTGTGCGATTCACCTTCTCGCTTGAAATTGCGAATACATAAACGCCGGAATGTTTGCCTTGCATTCAAGATATTATTATATGCCAACAAAATTATTCCAAATTCCAAGCGCATGTATGTAATGTGCTTAAAGTAATATATATTTATGGACCTCACTCACGTGTTTGTCCCTGTGAATATCTGTGGCAAACTGGCAAGCGACTACATTTGTTTTATTTGTGATACCAAAACGCCGAAATCTTCTAGTGTAAGCGACTGAACTAGTCTTCTTGAAAGGGGACAATAACGCCACCGCGTGGCCATTACAGACAGGCATACGGGGAACTGATAAAGTGCATAGAGAAAATCGGGTGAGTGTTGTAGCGGTTTAGAGACAATGTTTGATTGGTGCTTTTCTTACATTTAAAACAAACTCAAATCCTACCTGTTACGCTACATCAATTATATCGTTTTTAAATCTGTCTGTCTGTCTGTAGCCTGCTAGCAACACCTGGAAAAAAGTAACAGCTCAGCTACTATCAAGCTTCGTACAATCACTCTTTGTTAATTAATCAGGTAACTGGCTTAGTTACACATTAAAAGAACTATTCTACAAGGTTCCATATACCAACAATGGATATTTTCTTTTAAGCATAACTTCTATACAAATACAAAGAATTGATAAGATGGTTGAATACATCTAATTGTCATTGTACAATCAATTGATTATAATCTTCTTAGTTCTTCTAATCTTAGTCAATTCTGAATATAATGGACTGATTCCAGTCCACTTTACCAAATAACGAAATATATGTGAGATTAATTAAAGATGACAAAGGGTATATAGATGTGCTAGAAATTTCGAGACAGATATAAAATGAGTGACCATATTTTTAATATACTGGAAGAGATTTGTGATGAGAATGAGATACAGCACATGTGATTTAGAGAAACTAAACAGTAATTTCAACTATTGCACAGCAGTAGAGTTTTTTACCCACCTGGCAAGCTACCACCCTCATGCTTGTATCAACCGAGAAATATTTTTACATGGTTCCACAGTTACACATGTCCAAGAGTGGCTATGACTATTTATCAATATGTGGTTTGTCTGGACATAAAACATTGCGTTAATAAAAAAAATTACACCATAGCATCACGTCAATCAATCAAATCCGATACAATTCTTTAAATGACAAATTTTTTGGACCACATCAATTATGAAGTTTTTAACTAATTGTCATTTTATAAGAGTGCACAGATTTTCAGTGGTAAAAGTTTTTCTCTATTTTACAATAGAATTAATTGAAGACAAAAATACAGATTTGCACAAAAGCATCATCATATCACAAAATAATATTGTGTACTTGATAGACCTGTATAAATTGTTAATTGATATCAATCTCTAACTTAAAATGATGCCATGACCTTCATTAAAACAAAATTTTTCATGTTGTGATTGTTCTGCTCTTACAAAAAGAAAAATATCTGAAGACAGGAGCTTCAAAATTTCCGTTAATAAATTAATGTGAATTATAGTATAATTATTTTTAAGAATATTCCATTATTTCAAAGATTTCCAGAACATTAAAGTCTTTGCAGAGATGCCACCAAGATTTACAGTACATTCAACCCATCTTTTCATATAACATTTAACTTCTAATTTATTATTTTCTTTTTGTTTAGGCTTCAAAATATTAAAACTTAAGTTTCTTAGGGTCATACAAACTGAAAAATATATTATTTAGATAAAATTGAATAACTAACAATGGTTGCTGAGTGATCAATATTATTAAAAATAAAAGTAACTAATTAAATTTATTATTCACATATATCAAGCCCATAGCCCAGTTAGAGTAGTGACCCTGCCTACCTAGCGAGGGGTCCTGGGTGCGATTCCTGGCTGGGGCAGACATTTATGTGACAGATAAATGTTTGTTCTCAGCTCATGGGTGTTTGTAATGCCATATTTGTATATATCCATGTCACTCACAACATAGGGAATCCTAGTGAGAGTGTGTAAATGTTTAATGTTAAGTTAAAGTCTGTGATGTTTTAATGAACTCTGTTAGTAGGCTAAGCTTAGGGATTTAATATGAACTGGTTATTCAACATTATAACATGAGCATAATAATAATAAAACAAAATGTTCAATAGATGCAATAAATACTACTCATTCTAACACCAAACAAAGTGCAGACCGTTTAGTTGTCAGGCAACAGATGAGACCAATGGTGTCATAAACTGTATAGTTACAGACTGGAAAAATAAACTACCTCCTAAGAAGTTATAAAAGATACATAATTGTAGAACAAAACGAAATTAATTTGCTGACATCACTATAAGTTAATATTACGTTATATAAGTTAATATTAATATTACATTATACTTTAATTACCTAATATTACTATTTCATCATAATGCCTCGAAGAAATGTTACGAATATTCAAGGTCCAACTAATCAATCAAGGCTGTTTCAAGTATCTTAAGATAGTGACTACTTGTTTGGCAACTATTAATATGAAAACAAATATCAAGTACTTTTTGGGTAATTCTATGCAATATAATATATATAATTATACATCTTTAATTCAGTGACCTTTCCCATGTGATGTTGTTGTAACGATTTATTTAAATTTCAATTAATTTGTGTACCTTAAGACTTCTAGCACACGTAGGAACCTTCTGTCTTTACATTCTACAATAATAATCACCATTCAATAGCGGCCATGCGAAATTCCATTATGTTATGATACTATCTTCGGAATCTTGCATCCAAAACTTTTTTTAAATCCTCGTTACCATTTAACATGGAATATAAAGGTGTGCGTCGTAAATTGGGTACAGGTGTAAAATGAATAAGTACTTACAGTAATTAAGAACTTACCTTCTTTACAAGTGCAGCTAAACACGAATTCTTGGAAACTGTTGTCTTCAATGCTTAATTTTATTGGAAATTTGTAAATTAACAAACAATTTTTAAAACGAAACTCCGGACTTTCACGATGTGAAATTTTTCACGAATTTTATTGTGTAATTGTTGAGAATTATTTAATGTACAAAATTTTAGGATCAACTATAGAAAATTATCTATATTAATACATAAAACTTAATTGAATGTTCCTAAACTACACGAAAATTAAGAAATATTACAGGAAATCTTGGACAAATGGACATTTTTTTTCCAGAACGTCTTTTAGATTTGGTCACAGACTAATTCATATCACTTTGTGTTACAGAACTATGAGACTACAGACTACTAAATTAAATTACTTAATGGCCAGCGTAATATGTCTAAATTGTCTGTGATTTTAATAATTATAATTATATCATGAATAATGTGGTAAAAATTTATATGAAATCAGAAAATATCTATATTGTTAATGTAATATCAGAACATAACGCACATAATAATTATATTATATAGACAAAAGATCTACGCTATATAACAATAAAAGTAGTACTAAGTAAAATAGCCGTGCCCAATCTAGTGAAAGGGGTTTTGTATAAAAAAAATGGGTGACCCGAAACGGTTCTCATGTTAAAGTTAATGAAAACGCAACGTTACGAAAAGCGATTGTACCTTTTTGATAAGCTACACATTTTTTTTAAATTCTATACCAATCGCAACAGAATTCATAAATTACACAGCGGTAAGCTAAAGTACTAACTACGAAGCAATTGCGTAGTTTGACTTCCGAGAAGTGTTTATAAAAATCAACATAAAATAAAATTTTGTTTAACCTCAATTCGATTAAAATTAGCGTTAGTATTTGTTTGTCTTATTTATTTCAAAACTATCAATTGTATCGTTCTGGCAATAAGTTATCTCTAGACAAATAATGTAAAATTGCTAAACATGTAATGTAATCTCTCGTCATTTACAAAGTTAACATTACATTTATATTACCCACTATTATACTGTTATTTATGTTATGTCCAGATGAGATGATAATGATGACATTGTTATGTTCATAGAGTTAATATAATAGTAATAGAGGAACACAGTGTGCAAGTGAGATTTCGAGCTTTACGGAAAATCCTACTTGCGAGAAAGAGATACACGGAAATTTACCGTAGGACTGTTTTCAAACTATTTACTCTCCATTACTCTCCTGTCAAAAAATTGCTATTTGTTATTTTATTAGTTTCACTTCAATCTTTCTATATTTTATCAGACTAAAAATAGTAAACATAATGGTGTCGTGTTCAGTATTAAATTGTAGGGTTACTTATAACAATAACCCAAACAAAGAGGCAATACACAGGTAAGTACTGATAGAGCAATACTACTTTCACGATGCTTATTTCTATAAAAGTTGATCTTAAAATTATATAAATTAAGATTAATAATATGCAGTAAATACTCCATTTTATGAATAATAACTTATTCATATTTTACCTTTTTAGTTTCGGTTACAGTTTATAAGCACATTGGACAGAAACTAGATAGACTGATATAAAGGTGCATCATTGACTTTAGAATAGTATTAGCTTCGTAAATTGATAAAATTTGGCGAATTTTATATTTGTTATTATTATGATATGACAATAAACGGCGAATGTGATTTCATATTTATTGACAAAGTTTTCTTTTTCAAGGTTTCCTGTAAATGCAGTTCAAGAAGAAAAATGGATTCGAATGTTAAACCAGATAAGTAGGGTTCCTCACAAAGTTTACATTAGACATTTTAAGGGCAACTATTTTGCTTTACGAAATCACTGACATGTTAATGAAGAATCTATACCTCCAAAATTTGTTGGTTATTTCCTTTCTCAGGGCAATTAGTTATATCGATTTACATCAAATAATTAATTAAAACCAATAAGCATTATTATTATTATTGTTTTCTTTAGTACCGTTTAATCACGTTTTGTTTTATCCTTTCAAATAAGGTTAAGCTTAGAAGAAGCGAATTAAAGAGAAGTTACTAGGATTAGCATAGTGTTATTAATTTAACATTAACATTAATTAAGATAACGAATTGATTATAGTAAAGAAACCTGTGATGGAATAGTCGACGTTCATGTCGATAATACATAGACGTGAATTTAACATCACTGAAAATCACGCAATCAGTGTATTTTTTACACCCATGCACATTTATGTTTTAGTGACGCGATTTTGAGATGATTGTTTCTCTATTACGTAACTCTATGGTTATGTTACAAAAAGCAATTCTTCGCCCAAACTAAAATGGTATATATTAGGGTAGTCAATATTATAAAGAATAGTCTTTTTTACAATTAATATTCATTACATGTTTTCTGCTGCAAGTTTCAGGTTCTCCATAGAAATATTTTTTAATATAAAATAATATCGTTTTTACTAATGAAATCGATTTGCAGTTTTAGATTTTAGAATAAGTTTACTCAAGTAAACTTATTCCTAATTTTACGGTAAAATTAAATTAATTTAAGTTTTTCTGTTTAAGGTGTTGTAATACATCCACTCATAATATAATTAAGCATATTGTTATAATATACACTTTTTCTCATTATGCCACGCTATAAATATTCTGTGATTAACATTGATAAAGCGCCTTATTCTGTGGTGCTATATGAAAAATTGAAATTGAAGTGACGTTTTGTGAAGAGGGTCTTTTTTGTGAGGTTTGATTTTCTCGATATTTGCACGAGGTAGTTGTATAAAATAGTTATTAGAATCTAAATTTCAATTATTGCATTAATAAAATCCGTAATATGCTTATGGAACTAACCGATGAAGCTGAACAAAACGACAGTGGGATGGAATCTTTGGTCGCTAGCAAAGATGATACTCCGGAACGTAGACCCGAAGAACCATTCAGTATACCCGTGGTACGTAACCAAACCCATTTTTATAACATAAATACCCTATGTTTGATCATTTAGATGTTTACAAATTTAGATGTGGTTCGTTTTACAGT
Source organism: Megathymus violae (assembly GCA_003671415.1). NCBI lineage: Eukaryota > Metazoa > Arthropoda > Insecta > Lepidoptera > Hesperiidae > Megathymus > Megathymus violae. The sequence goes on from PDGT01000074.1 coordinate 95,492, forward strand.
TGGGAACTTCACCAAGCGAGGGCTCCCCTGCTACATACGTATCTCTAAAAGAATATGATGATGTAAGTAAGCTCTTCAGATCGAAATAACTGCAATATTATGTATGATTTGATATATAGTAATAATGTAACTGTTGTTAGAAAATTTTAATGAACCATACTTTCATAGGAGCCGGATGAGTCTTTATCGGAGAGGTTATGGGGACTGACGGAAATGTTCCCTGAATGTGTACGTAATGGTACATATACAGTTACTACTAAAACTTGGTGAGTGTTTATAATAGTTGAAAATAAATATGTTTTTCAGCCACTTAATGCCATGTGGGCTTCACCCTCAATTAACTTTAGTTAGTGGCTCATTTAACCATGTGATGCAGGTCTGGAGTGAAGACCTTGTATGGGCTGTCCCGTTCAGTGATGTGGATAGTAGCAAGCTCTTCTGTTATCCTCTTTGCACCAGTCATATTTGAGGTTGAACGAGCTCAGGTTGAGGAGATGCAGAAATCACAACAAAAACAGGTATGTCTTATCAAGAAAAAAGTGACACATACATGTCTGAAATATTATGAAATGAAAAAGTCCCATTAAGTGGATACATTTAACAGTATTTCATTTCAAATCTATAAAAATACTTTAACAATTGAGGACATAATTATTTAGTAGATTAAAGATTTATTTGATTTATTTTTGTAAGAAGCAGTTAATAGAGTAAATATATTAGTTAAATAAAGTGAATAATGAAAATCAAATATTGGTGCTTCAGAGCCAACCCACAGCTACATTGATGAACTTTATTGTAAATGAGATATTAATATGTAGCTTAATCTGAAATGCCTTCCAAATGTGTTCAATGCTGAAATGTACATATGCCATAACCATGCATGCAAATGATACATATATAAAAAGAAAAGGTATGTGTGCAGTTCTCATACAACAGAAATGAAACTTCCAGAAAACTATATTTGAGAGAATGAGATAATTGTAGTTTTTTGCCGATATTCACAAAAATATTCAGAATTGGTTATACGGCATGCTCAAATTTTTTTAATATTTAAAAGACAAAAATATTCACATTAATAATACACATAAATGGTAAACCATACTGGCTTAACACTTTTGGCAAAGACTTCGTAATACATAGATACACACATACAGACAGCATTCGTTGAACACTGCCCTGCAAAATACTATATTTACTATACAAATCCTCTCTCAGTTCAACTATATATAATGTATTATAAACACTATAATGTATTCTATCTAATTTTGTTGCAAGCTAAATCCTATAGAAATATGTGTTTGTCTCTCTTTACTGTCACTTTTTTGTTTCATTGAGTTTCAAATCACAAAGGTACTAAAGAATTTCAATTATTTAGTAGTGAAATTGTATTTACTAATAAATTTATGTTTTTCCCATCAGGTGTTGCTCGGAACGAACACTGCAATGTCAGGACCGATGCCCAACCTGCCACCAATGCCACGGTAGATACCAAATCAGGACAATTATTGTAGAATTCACACATGCAATTAATTTCAGACATGTATTGGGGTTCTTAAAATGTTATCCTGAATGCTTTAATATTAGTATAGTTAAATAAATAGGAACTGTCATAATGTGACCTGGCTGGCATACTTTCTTCAAATTGTATCTTGTTATAATGGTCTGACTTACTTTAATAATTAAATCAAATATATCTATTGTATTTTAAGACACAGATTATTATTATGCATTTATCCATAAATTTGATGTCATACAATTAACATAACACATTTCTCTTGGAATTATTTATATAGTTCAATTATTAGCAAACAAATTATTAATCTTTCATCAATATAGTTTGGCATTTTCTCTAATTAGTATTAAGTTATCTGGCCGTATGTGAATTAGTTATTTATGATTTTAAAAGAATCATTTTGTAGATATTGTTTTGTTAACACCTTATAGCAATAAAAAACTGTTAAAATACTGCATTTTTTTTTACTATTGATGGGTATCATGTTATGAGAGTTTATCCTAAAGATGTGTTTCAAATAATTCAAAATTTAAAAATTTCGTGTTTAGGCCATGATGCTAGAGAGAATAGTTGTTGTGTGATCCTACGAGTTACGTACACATACGAGTAAATTGATATTTTCGACTTCAATCCTAAGTATATTTTTGTAACCTACTCAGATATTGTAAGTGCATTAAATGAAAAGCGTGTTTTAATTTTATTTTCCTTCATTCCCCAAGCCTCAATATGGTAACTTGTATGTTACGATTGGATATGGCCGACTCGTAACCACCTTTCACTTTCATCATCAGATCATTGTTAATAGCTCATATTGAAGACAGCATCCAGAAAACACTCAAGCCCGAAATACGTTACGCGTGCCGAAAACAGGCTAGTTTTGGAACTACCTTTCAGGCTGATCATTTTGACACTCGTCAACAAAAATGGCAAAATAAGTACCTATGTATGTTGTTATAAAGAACAACTGAAAATATATCAATATATATTTTGGCAACGGCAATCCATTCTCGTAAAAAAAAACTCTTGATTTGAAGGTTTAGGAAATTGTCAAATTTTCTAAGGTTTGACGTGGTGTCATGCCCTACTATCACTTCTTTCGGATCGCGCCAGCTAGCAACACAAACTCATCGTAGAGGATGAGTTATCTAGCTTAATATTCATCTCACAATCAATGAAGGTTCAGGTCTGAAGGTTATGGTAAGCAAATTTTTTGATCCCATTTATTTTTCGAAGTGGGTAGCCTCCATAAGAAACCTCTAGATTCATTAAGGAAATGAAGAATCATTGAACTCAGTGTAATATTCGAAAATTTCGAAGAATTTTTGTTTTATTTATTTAAAGAAATTTTATACATATATATTTTTTCCACAATATGAACTTAAAAAATCATTAATTTAAGATTATTATAAAGTAAATGATGTGTAATAAAAATTACTGTAAATTTAAGCAAACGGAATATTTAGTAGTCGAGATATGAAAGTAATATATTCAATTTATTAGGGGTAGTGTCTGTCAGGTGTATGGTGGGGACTCACCATTTTACCATGAAACTTTTTTATACTGCTGTGATAAGAAGTGTTATAGATAATGGTTCTTTTCTTTTGGAGACATGTAATATATCTTCATTGCAAAAATTTGATCGCGTTCAATCTAAAGCCCTTAGGACCATGAATCTAATGAATTATAAAAGGACCATGAAATCTAGCCCAATTAATGCTCTCAAAGTAGAATGTTGTGAACCTTGCTTTTGAGGCGCCAATATTTATCGGATAGATTTAATACACAATGCTTAAAATTTTCTAATCACCCAATTTTCAAAAATCAAAGAACTTAAAAATTCTTCCTATTGGGCCCATAAAACGTTACCCCGCCTCATTGCAAGCTTTGATAAATTTACTTCTATTAAATTATCTACTTTTATATCACCATGACTACCTTAGTTTAACGATTCTTATGAATCGTTATATACACTTCCTAAAATAAATGATTTTGGTCTATCAAAACATAAATTAATAATTAAATAGCAGTCACAAGTATAATTCAATCATAAATGAAAATTGGCAAGACTGCCATCTTATTTATTGTGACTCTTCAAAATTCTGTAAGAATGGTTGCGTGGGTGTTGGTGTGTATCACGCATTGTACAATATTGTTCAAAAAAATAAATTACCTCCTGAGACATCCCTTTATACTGGGGAATGTTACGCCTTGTATAAAACAGTAGAATATGTACTTTTGTTGAAACTCCTAAAAACTTTAATGTTTTCTGATTGTAAAAAAAGTTCTTTAGAAACCATATCCAAATTTCCCTTTTAAATGAAGTCTCAAATTGCTATAATTTTTTATATAAAAAATAAATTATACCAATGTCGATTAAAAGGATACAGTGTAGTTTTTGTATGGTTACCTAGCCATTTAGGCATCAGAGGTAATGAAATAGCAGATCGATTGGCAAAAGATGCGATAGAGTGTGGTGACATCTTTTCATATAAAAATTACTCCCAAGACTTAGCTTCTCTTGCTAAAGTTTATTTATACTATTCATGGAAAAAACACTGGGATATGAGCTCTAAGTGGAAAGGAAAGTATTATCACAGAATAGAACCGACTATACCTTGTAAACCTTGGTTTTACAAACTGAAATGAACATGAAATGAAAAAAGTCATTCCTATTATTATACGTATGCGTTTGGGGCATGTTTGTATAAATGAACACCTTACAAGATTGGACATCATCAATAGTTCGGAATGCACTTGCAATAAGGGTATTCAAGATTTAAATCATACTTTTTTTTGTTTGTCCTTTACAAGATAATTCTCATTAAAAAAAAAAACTTAATTGCACTTAAAGTACCTTTTCCAACCTTTGTATCTTGCCTGCTTTCTTCCCTCAATCCTGAACCTTAGCTTTATTTATTATGTCGTAAGAGGCGACAGAAGCCAGCCTGCTTGGTAGTAGGGCTTCGCGTATGAATTATATTATCAGTATTATTATTTAGTCATTAATATTATATTACTGGTATTATTATCTTTCCGTGAAGCCTGCCTGGCTAGCTACCACCCTCCTGCTTGAGTCAGCCGCGAAACGACTCGTCGTGTTCCGGCTGGGAGCTTGAGTGCCAGTACTTGCTTTCTAGCCTTCTTCTCATTTCCTGGCTGACAACGCATCAATGATACCTTTGGTCTTGCTGATGTCCATGGGCGATTGTGACCACTTACCATCAGGTGGCTCGTCTGCTCGTTTGTCGGCTATTAACATAAAAAAAGAAGAACATTATTAAGATTTGACTTCTTCGTTATTCTGTTGTGTAATATAAAAATAATAATAATTATTAATTCATAGGTATTTTATTATATAATATATATTTTTAAAGTTAAATTACTTATTTATTTTTATATGGTGTTTCTTAAATGGTTATAACATTAAATTAAATATTTAATTTTATCATGCCTTATTTTCCTGATGTTATTTTTTTTTCCCCAGATTTATCGGATAATTTTTATTTTACTTACCTTGGTTTCCCATCCTTTATTTGTCTTTGGCTGAGCGCACCTACGCCAACGCCATTGTAAGGAAGAAAAAAAAACTACGTTAATCAGTTTTCTTTTTACCACAGAGTACAACATTACGTTGTCAATAATTGTCATTGTCATCTTGGCTTTAATCTCATGAATGTCCGAGAATTTTAAAATGTCATAATATTCGCAGTAGTGGGTGGTTTAAAACTGATGTAATGGTTTTTCATTCAACAATTGTTTAAAGATGGCAAATACCGGACTGTTGCCGTTTGTACGCGGTGTAGATTTTACTTGTAATGATTTCAGCGTAAGTGAAATTATAAATGTATATGAGTGGATGGAGGCAAGTTATCATTAACCTCTATTGGACTACCGCATACCTTACCTATAATTTACTTACAGAATGACAAATTTCCTGATGCTATCCGGCACATGACAGGATTACAATGGCTGAGACTTGATAAGACGAATCTGTCAGATATCCCAGAAGAGTTAGGAAAGCTTATGAAATTGGTAAAACATTATTTTAATAACTGTTTTTCATAATACCCTACATCGTACAGTGTCATGATAGATTATTATAACGTTTTACAGGAAAACTTGTCCTTAAAGAAGAATAATTTGGAGAAGTTATTTGGGGAGTTGACAGAGTTAAAATGTTTGCGTTCACTAAATGTCAGGCACAACAAAGTGAAGAGCTCTGGAATTCCAGCAGAGTTATTTCGTTTGGAAGAGCTTACCACTCTAGATCTGTCCCATAATAGGCTGAAGGAAGTTCCAGAAGGCTTGGAAAAGGCAAAGTCATTATTGGTACTTAACCTCAGCCATAACAAGTATGTAAATGTTATTTCTAAACTACATATTATGCCTTACAAGTAATGATTGTAAGTGGTTTCATTTCATTACACTGATTGGGTAATTTTCTTGCTAGTTTGATAAAAACTGACTATAAAATACAAAACAATTGAAATTAGATTGATCTATCTGTTTATTGCAACATTAATTTAGTTAATTATATGTTATACTATATGACTATTTTATGATATTTGATTTTATACAATTAGTTATGTTGACAATGAATGTAATAATTCTAACAAAATACATTTAAAATGTGTGTATTATTTCAGAATTGAGTGTATTCCCCCAACCTTGTTTGTACAGCTGACTGATCTATTGTTTCTGGACCTCTCTAACAACCTTTTGGAGACTTTGCCTCCTCAGACTAGAAGACTGGCGAATCTCCAGACTTTAATACTAAATGATAACCCTCTTGGACTGTTTCAACTCAGGTAAATATGTAAATACCTCTATTTTGATTGTTTTCCTGTTACTATGTTTGTTAAGCAGTATGATCAATGTCTATGTTTATTCATAATATATTAAATTTAGTGTCATGAATTTCTGTGTCTATTTATTTTGCTTGATGGCTTATGTCAATCATTAGTAATTGACTGGGTTTTAAACAAATGCAGTGTCAGTAACCATGCTAGAAATCAGCACTGGTGCATGTGTGGGACTAGTCTTCCATCCTTGTCAATCACTAGGTGCCCTGCAGAGGGTTGTTGGATTGAATTATTAATCACAACTGTGTTCCTTGATTTTTTGTCTTATCCATTGGCTCTTCACATTTATATGTAAATAGGCAGCTGCCCTCGCTACAAAGCCTCGAGACGTTACACATGCGCAATACTCAACGGACTCTGGCGAATTTGCCAACGTCTCTAGAGACTCTCTGCAACTTGACAGATGTGGACCTCTCCAAGAATGCACTTACAAAAGTGCCTGAAGCACTGTACTCACTGCTCAATCTAAAGAGATTGAATCTGAGTGACAACGAAATCACTGAAATATCTTCAGGTAAGTGTTATAAAAATATTAGGCCTTAGTGTTACAATTTATCACAGTAAATAATTAAATGGGTGTTTTATTAATGTTTAACAGTGTGGATGTAGCAAACGGACCTGGTCCAACTGTGGTTGTTAGCACTGTATGAACATTACCGTAAGCATCTGTAAACAGCCTTAAACACATTTAAAATTCTTTTTTAAAAGGATTATATACATATTGCTGCTTTTGAGGATTCAGAAGATATAAAAACAAAATTAATATAAAGAAACGTTTATTGTTGTTGTTTTTGTAATTTTTTTTCTTTTGTTTTATATGTATTTTTGACGTCATTCAATAATAAGGCTACCTAACAGAATGTAAAAAATTGAAAAAAGAGCATGTGTGTACTTCACATGTTAGTTTTTAATTCAAACCAAAATCTAGTCAAATCACCAATCACAAAAAAAATCTACCCAAAACGCAAAGTTATTTGATTGTCAAATTAGTTTACTTATCATAATTTTTATACCCTTGGCTAGAATCTAGTGTGTTATTGAAGAATCTGCGAATAAATAGCTGTCCTTACTTAAGTGGTAGTCGTCTTAAAAAGCGTTACCAACGTGATTATTACAGATTCACACATCTGTCACTGATGGGCATACTTACAACACCGGATGCTCGCCGCGTGCTCACTTTTGTTTTCTGTAGATCAGTCCGTTTCGCTTGATAGTATGATAATTGCAGCTCTGACGTGGATCATTTAATGAATCCTTAATTAAATTAACGTGAGTTGAATTCACATCGATGTACAGATACACGTATGTAAAGGATAGGCGATATGTAAAGGAAGTAATTGGTAATAATTATTGAAGTATCTCGTCTTGCAGCTATGGACGTTTGGCAAAAGTTGGAGAGCTTGAATCTGTCGCGAAACAAGCTTACGGCATTACCAGCTTCCTTGTGCAAGCTGCAGAGCTTACGAAGGTTCCACGTGGACGACAACCAGCTTGATTTCGAGGGCATCCCATCCGGTATCGGCAAGCTCGGGAATATGGAAGTGTTTTCCGCGGCAAATAATCTGCTCAAGATGATACCAGAAGGACTATGCAGGTTTGTTTAATAGTAAATTTAAAAAAACTTTAGGATTCCTATTTTATGCGCTATTTTCAAATTTCATCAATTTTCGGTTGAAATTGCTGATCGTCCCCATGTGAACTTCACTGAGGATTTATAATTTGTTTATTTAAAGAATTAGCGTTCCTGTAAAACAATAAAAAACTCACAATATAACACACATTGAGCTAATTGAATATAAAAACAAGATTACCAATTAAAAAAAAAACTGTAACTAAATAAGCTCGATAGTGTAACGTTTCATAAAAAACGTCTCACTGGAAATTAGTTCAGTGTTGACAGTTTTAGCCCTGAAAATACTGACCGTGGTCAAATTACATACACAGCAGTCACACTCGAATAAACATTATAAGTACATTTGAACCGAACCAGTAGCTATTATATTGGCAATATCGTTTAACGTTATTTACGCTCGGTCGATGGCGTGCTGTTCAAGATTAAAGCACATTACTCTTACAAACACACTTACATTAAAAAATAAAAATATTATTGTTAACTTATTAATTGAAAAAAAATTTGTTTAGTTTCATTTATTATAGGTGCCCAAACAGAGCTGCGTAAATAAAAAATGTCGAAGTATATAACTGTAGATGTGAAGTGAAAGACCGTCGGCAGGTGCGGATCCCTCAAGAAGTTAAATCTGAGTTGCAACAAGCTGATCACCCTGCCTGATGCGATCCACCTGCTGAGCGAGTTGGAGAGCCTGCAACTGCACGGGAACCCAGACCTGGTGATGCCGCCCAAGCCCGTGGAGCGGGCGAGGGGCGCCGGCCTCCAGTACTACAACATCGACTTCTCGCTGCAGACCCAGCTGCAGCTGGCCGGTGCTGCTACACCCGAACTTGCAGCACCTAGCAGTGAGTGGACCTTTTTTATATAAATAGTATTTTAGTAAAAAGGAAATAAATAACCATTTGTATTGGCTATACGACTCGGTGTTCGTGATCGAGTTAGGCTATGGCAATGGTTCTTCCTATTGGAGGTCGCTGGGCTCTTTACCGCCCAGTTTAATTCCTGCGGTACTTGCATGGTGGTAGGTTATTTTGTCCGACATTATTTTGTCTTGTGAAAAAAAATCATTCCCTAATTTATTCGTTTAGTGATATTATTATTTGATATTACAGATATAAATTTCATTTGAGTACTATCAGTGTCGGCTCAGTTGACGAATTTACGTAGAAATTAATGAAGTGGTCGTTTAAAAATTATGGTTTTTAGTTATTTAATAAAATGAAGTACTTACACGTAAAACATTCGAATCTTCTACAATTTCATAAGGTTTAGACTATGTAATATTTTGTTAACTGCGGCAAAATTTGAAGAGATCAAAACGTATGTGTCTGTTATTAGTGACGAATTTATAAAATAATATGCTATTTATACATTTCGAATTTTTTATATCGCAAGAATCCGAAAATCGCTTAGGATTGCCGATTTACAGTATAATAAATATTAGTATTTTATTCTTTCTATATTTATTATATTTTCCGTATTATATCAATACCAATCTTACTTAAATAGTGATACACCTACACCTTACATGCTTTAATGCACTTGGTTGAAATATGCTGAAATGTAGAGTTTAATAAATTCTTCACTTTTGTGTTTACTTAGAACAATATTTTTGGTTTCTTCCAAAGTTAAATAAGACTTATAGCAAATATTGAGTAATATTCACTTTTATGTTTAACAGTTACAAATTGTAAATTTTACATATTTATAAAGTGAAGGTCGATTGAGACGTGTGCTAAATTGGTTCTGCTTTATTTTCTGTCCGTTCCTGGGTCTGCTGGTAGAGATTTCTTATAGAAATATGCAATACCATTGTACAAAATTAATTTTTTACTTCTTTTTTATATTACATATCCAGTGAACATGAAACATTAAAAAAACGTGTGTGTTTGTTATTATGGTTTTTGATGATATATATATATATATATTTATTTATATATATATATAAATGTACGGTCGGTCACAGCGTGCGCGTCGCGTTCGGATCCAGTGGCGCGCAAGTTGCGGCTGCGGCGCGGGCGCACGGAGCCCGAGCAGCACTCGGCTGTGATCCTCCGCGGCATGCAGGAGCAGGCTAACACTCAGCACACGCCTCAAGCCTCTGAGACACCTATCAGTCAACTCAAGTACTGTGCTCGTGAACCTTTTTAACCTCTTTGCCCTACACAAGTTCATCATCATCACAATCCATAGTCGTCCACTGCCGGTCAAGTGTCTCCTCGCAATGTGAGGTACAGAATACAGCCCGTCACGCGGGCCAATTGCGGATTGCTAGAATTCACGTTTTATGACATTGTGGAGAACTCTCAGGTACGAAGCGAAACGCGTGATAATTAACTTTCAATTTTTCGCACCTGAGCATTATCTCTAGTACACAGACCAGTTACTGGTGGAGTAGCGTGTATATAAACATTTGTCTGTCTGTCTTTCCAAACGGGAATGGATCCTAGAATCCCTCACTCGGGACCGAGTTATAAGGTCTAACAGAAGGTTAGAGTCACCGTGGCCGTGCTTCAATGTAAATATAGGACAAAGCAGCCTTAGTGTCCGAAACCCTAACTTCCCGAAGGCAAGCTACAAAAACGTATGGCTTAACGACAATGTAATGATAGCAATTATTCTACTAGTTTTTTCGACTAGGATTCATGGTTCAACCGCGAACTTTGAACCACCTGAAATACCCCCCACTCGACGTACCAATTACCGCAATGAACATTTTGAAACAGATTCCTAGTGGTGTCGTGTTTTTGTACTGTCTGATGTTTACAAAACAAACCACAGAGTAATGTCAATTGTAAACATACTCGACGCACAACCCATAAGCCTTTCGTCTACATCGTAGATTGAACGGTGTATTCAATAAACGTAATGGAATATGGAATTTATTTAATTGCGTAAATTTATAAGAATCACAAGGACTTTAGGATCTTAAGTTAAGTAAATTAGAAGATAACCGGACTGGAGGATTACAGTGTAATGTAAAACAAATACTTGCAGACCCAAACGCTGGGACGAGAGTCTAGAGAAACCACCGCTGGACTACTCGGAGTTCTTCGACGAGGACACCGGGCAAACCCCCGGGTTGCAAGTGTGGGAGATAGAGAACTTCATCCCGGCGCCTGTGGACGAGGTATGTTTGTGACAACATTTCATTATATGCCATTTTAACGCCCACGTCGAATGTCTTAGCAGGCTTAGATCACGCTACCGAAATCATCTGAATCAGAAATTGTTTTATTACGCGGCTATTATGTTTTGCACTAAAAATGTCTCAATATTTTTTAATACTTCATATCTTTGGTTCTTTTGGTTTGATTTTACTATATATTATATTGATTATAATGTTTCGATGTACATTTGGCAGTGCGCGCACGGAAAATTCTTCGAAGGCGATTGCTACATCATCCTGAAGACGTCGATCGAGGAGCAAGGTCAGCTCTCGTGGGACATACACTTCTGGATTGGTTCTAAAGCTAGTGTACGTATTAATACGTTGTTAATAATATAAGTACATAATTATATTATTTATACATATAAAATAAGTACCCAATGTTGTGTTCCTTCACATTTTCTGAGTAGTAACATGTCGTAATAAAAAAGTGTTCACAAATTTATTAGGTAAAACGAAACGAAATGTTATTATTTACCAAGCAAACCTTTGAACAATTTGCATAATATGAAATTGAACTCCTACATTGAATATTTACACTATAAACTTAAAATATTTGCATTTGTTTTTTTCGATTGAAATACCAATTCGATATGACAATATAAAATAAAAATTATATCGTTTGATTTAAATTCTCACGTAATAATTTTTAATTTTTTGTTTTTAAGTAAGACTGTAATAGCAACGTGGGATTAATAAAAAACATGTTATAATATTTTCAATTCATTTATTGACTCTATAATATAACTAGCAGACCCAGCAGACGTCCTGCCCGAACGTTTCGTCAAAAAATTAAATACAAATGTCCCATATCCAATCCAAGCACCGCCTACTACCGGGTCCAATTGTGAACGTAAACCGTTCAGAAACCCACTTAAGCTCACACAAATAATTTCTACAAATTTAATCCACCCGTTAAGAAGAAGTTAATTGACGTACATACTTACATACATAGAATTTAATGTATAAAGATATACCATTGATTTAGTTATACATATAAATTGCATAATTGTGTAATTAAGTAACCAGTTACCATAATAAAATATTGTTGTCTCTCCATCAGTTGGACAAGGGTGCGTGCGCGGCGATGCACGCGGTGAACCTGCGCAACCTGCTGGGCGCGCGGCGCACGCAGCGGCACGAGCAGGGCGACGAGAGCGGCGAGTTCCGCGCGCTGTTCCCCACGCCGCCCGTCTACATCGACGGCACGCACACGCCCTCCGGCTTCTTCACCGTCGACGACCCGGTACACGACGACACTATATATACGACGCTCTGAGGTATAATATTGTACGGCTTGAAGTGGACACCGCGTAAAAATTTTCTAAGTTATAATTGAGATACAATGACACTCAAGTAAGTCCGGTTAGGTTAAGTAGCTCTACAAATAAACGTGCCCGACGAATACGTCGCGGGACAGATCGGGTCGCTCATAATTTCCTTGATTCTCAAGTATTAGATAGTAGATCAATGAAGCGACCTCAGAAAAGTTAGATCAGCCCGCATCACTCACGTCTCCTCTTCGAACAGACTAACGACGCCAACTTTAAACGGGTGATTGTATTGCCAGCTGTACATAACGCGGCTGTATCGCGTGCACGCCGCGGGCAGCAGCGTGCACCTGCAGCCGGTGAGCGTGAGCGCCGCCGAGCTAGACCCGCGCTACGTCTTCCTTCTCGACGCCGGACGTGCCATCTACCTCTGGTCAGTTTCTACTTGCAGTAGACCCAAACACCTCCACTACTTGAAATGACTTTAATAGGTGTGCTAAGGAGTTTGTAGTAGACACGAAATTTACGTTAGAATTATTTCAGTTTTTCATTATTCTCATGTAAAAAAATAATTTTGAATTTGAATAATAATGTGATATGTTTATTATATAGGTGTTTTATAATTTATTTCATGAAATTGAATTGTAGTTATTTTTTGCAGGAATGGCAAAAAGGCGAAAAACACGTTGAAATCAAAGGCTCGCCTGTTCGCAGAGAAGATAAACAAGGAAGAGAGGAAGAACAAAGCGGAACTGATCGCGGAACCGCTCGGCAAGGAGCCGCGCAGCTTCTGGGAAATATTGAACTACGATGGAGAACTACCCTTCGTGCCACAAGTATAATATTCTTCTTCGTCACTTGCTTATGTCACCATAGCCCCGTGGACACCATAAGATGGCGTCTACTTGTTTGTCGACTTACATACTAAAATATGACTGTTCATTACACATTTAAAAAGGTTACAATATTATGTTGTCTTTTGTAAATTTTCTATGACATATGGGGCCAGGTTTTTTAGAAGTCAACACATTTTTTACAACCACAACAAAGCTTAAGGGTAATTAGTAGTAATTGGCATTCTGTTGTGGTGTGCCATCAATAAAGAGCTTTAAATACAATAAAGTACTCGTAAAAATTGCGATTAAAGGCCATTCAGACAACTTTTGACTACTAACTTTGCTCTCACTTTTTTTCGACTAAATTATTCTGAAAATGCAAGTGATCGATGAAGTAAAATCTACAACCAATTTTAAATAGGATTACAGTATTTGGAGTCGATCATAAATATATTGCTAATTGCTACTGCTGACAATGTCTATAGAGCTTCTCATTGGCTCTGACATTAAATTAAAACTATTAAAACATACGAGACCGACAGAAATGTAAAGCTCAAAAATATCTCGAAGCGTTTAAAACCTAGTGCCACTTCTAAATCGAACGTTGTTATTGTAAGGAGCACGTCCCCGAAGACTTCTCGTGGGCGCCGCCGCGACTGTACCGCGTGGAGCTCGGCATGGGCTACCTGGAGCTGCCGCAGCCCGAGGGCGCTCCGCTGTCGCGCGACCTGCTCGCCACGCGCAACGTCTACATCCTGGACGCACACCTCGACGTCTTCGTCTGGTACGTGCCGTAGATGATTCGACTTTCAACTTTGATGTTGCATGTTACTACAAGATGGAAAAAAACCCGGATGGATGTATCAGTCACAGGTCCAGTTAACGATCGTTTTTATTTATTATTAATTTTATTCGATACTCAAAATAAAAAAAAATATCAATTCTCCATTCTCTCCACGTTTCTCCACTGCCCTACTCTCTTTTCCGCTTCCCCTTCACTACTCCTGACTTCAGTTTGATTAATTCATTTAAATTTTGTTCAAATATCAGACTGAACGTCTTATTACGTTTTAGCGGGTTAGTACAACTAAGTGTTCTTTGACACAAGCAATGAAGTTTTTTATTCCACTAAACACCCCTCTCCTGCCCTCTCGCGTAGTGGAGTAGGCTTCACTATATTCTATTTAAATCACACCTTCACTTCTAATTAGTGCACACACATACGGCTGCATATATTTTCCCTCACACTGCGCCCAAAGAACTTCATGAAACCATCAGTTTGATATGTTTTGTGAATGGGAGTTACAACTCAGGTTCGGCATTAAATTTGTATCAGATATGAAATTACACTATTTCGAATTGTGACAGACGAGAAACCTAGTTACGTGGGTGTTTTTATGTTGTGTTTATGTAATATTCTGGACGCGACAGTCACGTGCCTTCATATAAAATACAACATTGATACATATATCTAACATCACAGATATCGGTTCCAACAAACTGTTTCTTGTAATATATTTTTATCAAAGCTGTATGTATTACTTTAACAAAGTATGTACATTTTAACTATAAAGTTATATATAAATATATATAACTTTAACTATAAAGAAAAATGATATTAATTTCAATAGTTCTTCATTTTTAAAGTGTATTGATATTCAAATAACAAGTCTATTATAATTATTTCTTAATTAGAAATTGTGTTATAAAAAGAGTTGTAATGACCGACTCCCTCGTTTGGAGTAGTCAACCAACCAATTTGTAATTTGATAAAAAAATAAATTCGTGCAATAACAACTGTTTCATGGAAGCCAAATTACAATGCCCACAAGTATTAATAATGAAAATTTAATTCGAAAATGTATTACAAGAGTATATAGGTACAACTAAAATAAAACCATATAGAACTGATTGAAGTGAGACAATTGTGGCGCAAATCGTTGACGTGGCGCCTATCGCGATGTCGTATCATTGTCTGACTGGAAAAAGGGACCGCACGAACGGACAGCGGGGATTATCTACGTCTACACACTTACGTCGCGCGTTATACTTACGCGAATATAGCGCGCGTTAAATTTGTTGTATTATTACTTGACAGGTTCGGTAAGAAGTCGTCTCGGCTGGTCCGCGCGGCCGCCGTGAAGCTGGCGCAGGAGCTGTTCAACATGGTGGCGCGGCCGCCGCACGCGCTCGTCACGCGCCTGCAGGAGGGCACCGAGACGCAGGTATACTTGGCACTATACCACTGAATAGGCCAAACTTAACTAAGTACCCAAATTAATTCTAGACCTACGGGAGTTTCTTACTTATAAGCAAAATTACGCAGTATAATGTATAAAAGACTAGTCTGGGAAAGGGTTATTGGGTGACGAGGACATAAAAGAAAGGTGGAAAGGGTATTTTGAAAAACTAATGAATGAAGAGAATCCTTGGAATGGTGAGCTTGAGGATGTGCGAGTGAACGCAGGATTGGTTAGGGAGGTAAGTGTGTCTGAAGTGGAAGCTGCTGTGCAAGGTATGAAGAATGGGAGGGTTGTGGGCTCAGATGAAATATCAGTTGAGGTTTGGAAGGTTTGTTGCTGGCTTTATTCTTCAATAAGTTGTTGCATGAAGAGACAATCCCTGAAGAATGGTGCAACAGTACGCTGGTGCCCATCATTAAAAATAAGGGTGACGTGCAAGACTGCGACAGCTATCGGGGAACAAAGCTTATTTCACATAGTATGAAAGCGAGGGAAAGAGTGATAGAAAGATGACTGCGAGAAGACAGTGAAATTACAGGCAACTAATTCGGTTTCATGCCGGGTCGAGATACGATGGACGTCACATTTTCTCCTCGCCTTTTGTATGAAAAATACAGACGTGTGCATGGAAATTTGCACATGGTGTTCGTCAACCTGGAAAAGGCATACGACCGAGTTCCTCGTGAGATTGTATGGTGGGCTTTGAAAAAGAAAGGTGTACCAGGGAAGTATGTGGAGGTGATTCGAGCGATGTACAGACAATCTTTTACTCACGTGAGGTCGGCAGCCGGCGTCGTCAATAGGTTCATTGGGGCTGTGGGTTTGCACCAAGGGTCGGCTTTAAGCCCTTACCTTTTTCTCTTAATAATGGATGCTCTGACATCGGACATACAGCAAGAGGCTCCTTGGTGTATGCTATTCGCCGACGACATTGTTCTTGTTGATGAAGATGGAGCTGAGGTCCAGTGCAGACTGGAAAAGTGGCAGCATAGGCTGGAAAATGTTGGCTTGGAAATTAGCAGAACCAAACCCGAGTATATGTTCTGCGATTTCGGCGGTCTTTCTGGTTTTGTGCCCATTGAACTACATAGATGGTGTGACTCTACCAGTTTGTACGGACTTCCGGTACCTCGACTCCCTAATACAAGCCGATGGCGATATAGACCGTGTTGTGGATCGCCGAATCAATGCGGGGTGGATGAAATGGCGGCAGGTCACGGGTACTATGTGCGACTACCGGATACCTCTAAAATTAAAGGGGAAAATCTATAAGACCATCATTAGACCTGTCGTTATGTATGGATCGGTATTACTTATGCTTTGAAGAGAACGAAGGAAAAATGGATGCATGCAGCGGAAATGCGAATGTTGAGATGGATGTGTGGTGTTACAAGAATGGATAGAGTACGAAATGGGTATGTTAGAGGAAGCTTGAAAGTAGCACCTATTGTGGAAAAAGTGAGAGGTGCCCGTTTATCATGGTATGGGTACGTAATGCGTAGGGAGGAATGTCATGTGACGAGAAGAATGCTGAGAAAGGATTTAGATGGATATAAGGCAAGGGGAAGACCGATGAAGAGGTGGATGGACTGTGTGGAAGACAATATGAAGATTAAGGATATGAGCACTGAGATGACGAAAAATAGAGATGTATGGAAGAAAATAACACTGTGCGCACCCCAAGTGATTGGGATGAGGACGGGAAATGATGAAGCAATTACGCAGTTTAGGCTTAGTTACAAAATCATTCCAATTTCACGTGCATTACATTGACAAAACTGTCATCCTTCATTTAAACTGTTATAGCAGCTTCAGAGAACGGAATATTTAATAAAATTTGATCCTGGAGAGCTCCTGGGGCGAAATTACTTCTCTATGTTTTGTTTCAGTTCTAAATTCAGTGTTAACTCTGAGCTTTCGCTACTACAAAACGATGCGGTCAGTGGCGAAAGCGTCTATAATTATTATTATTTTCAAAGACTGCCCCAATCCATAAACGGTCTTGATTTTATCATTTATGGTCTTCTACAACAATGATCAACTTATTGTATATTATTAACAAGTATTGCACACATATAAAAATATATTTTATATTTATTTTAAATTATATTATTTTATATTTTTTTAAATAATAAATTTGTAAATTTCATAACATTTATGTTTTATCTCATATATAAATACAATAGACATGAAAATATAATCACTATAAATATCACATACATTCGGCATCGGTAGAAAAATATTTTGAAACACAATTTGCACAGAGAAAAATAAACTAAACAAATGAGTATATTATAATTTGAATGACCACTGTGTGCAGGTGTTTAAGACTTACTTCCTGGGCTGGGAGGAGGTTATCGCAGTGGACTTCACCCGTACGGCCGAGTCCGTGGCGCGCACCGGTGCGGACCTCGCCTCGTGGGCCAAGCAACAGGAGACCAAGTATGGCTCATTTGCATACTTCAAGTTCCTTAACTCTTTTTTGACGTTCGAGCGTTGGTCACACTGAATATAGATCCAATTTAGAAGCTGAGTTTTGTCTGACATCATACCTTAAAGGTTATAAGATCAGTACAAAACTAACAAGTTGTCTCTTAGTCGAGTGGGGTGAGGCTATATTTTAACGTGAGAGAAACGTCAAAAGTTTTACATGAACAAAACATTTACTCTTTAACAGTTCAACTTTTAAAAGGAATTTTGGTTGAATTCTATCCACGTTTTTATGGCAATAGCTGTTAAACAAACAGACGGCACATGGTTGTAAGTGATCACCGTGAACACCGGGAGTGACACACGAACGAAGTGTTGATCTCACTTGTTAACTGTGTGTCCAACGCTGCGACCGTAAAAAAAGGGATTGATGGCATTGCTTCGTGTCTAGTTCAGCAGGATGCATCGCAACCAGATTCTGTTACATTGGATTCAAAATTGTTAAAAAAATATTTCTTCATTGCAGCATTAACCATTTGCTATAACAATTTCAGAGCGGATCTTTCAGCACTATTCACACCGCGACAGCCGGCGATGCCGCTGGCGGAGGCTAGGACGCTGGCGGACGAATGGAACGAGGACCTGGAGGCAATGGAGGCCTTCGTGCTGGAAGGTCGCCACTTCGTACGGCTGCCCGACCACGAGCTGGGCGTGTTTCACAGCTGCGATTGCTACGTGTTCCTGTGCAGATACGTGCTGCCCGTCGAGGTACGCAATGGCAACCGAAGGATGATTATTAGTCTTACTTTTATAAAACTACTGGAAATTTTCTTTTCAATAGCCTTATCAATAGTATAATACTTCCTATTACTTTTACTTTCTCAAATTTTATAAAACATAGGCCGAAGATGACAGCGAAGGCTCCGGCGGGCAGGAGGCGGAGGAGGCGGAGGCGGAGGGCGAAGCCGCATCGTGGGTGGTGTACTTCTGGCAGGGTCGACGAGCACCCAACATGGGCTGGCTCACATTCACGTTCGGGCTGGAGCGCAAGTTCAAACAGCTGTGCCGTCGACTGGACGTGGTGCGCACCCACCAGCAGCAGGAGAGTCTCAAGTTCATGGCGCACTTCAGGCGCAGGTTCATCATACGCGACGGCAAGAGGAACCAGAAGCAGGTAATATTTTTTTAATACACCTGCCCGAAAAGTCGTTTTTAAAAATTTAGTGACGTCATTTCTGTCACACAAAATGAAAATTGCGAACAACATTCTTTCTTTCAAAGAAAAGAAAGAAAGTCCATTAAACTATGGAGATATATAGTTAAAAGTGAATGAAGACATGTTGACGCTGTCGGTATTTAAACTATTTGGCATTCGTTTCCCTTCGTGGATAAGTAGGTAGTTAGTATGAAGCATCATTTATCATTTGGAAGGAACTGATTGCCCACTAGTCTGCATTAAAATTACCAGTACCACTTATTACTAACTGATGATTGTCTTCCCTCGGGGAACAGTCTACTTCATAGCTGTAGGTATGTTAATATTTGTTATGTCTGTCCACAGGAGGGCGCCGTGGAGCTGTTTGAGTTGCGCAGCAACGGGTCCGCGCTGTGCACGCGGCTCGTGCAAGTGCGAGCCGACGCCACGTTACTCAACAGTGCATTTTGGTACTTTGTTTTTTTTTATGATAATAACCGTTCTATCTGTATGACGTGAGCGCAAGTAGTGGTTTTTAAAATATGACTTTAGTGCTTTTATATCTTAGATAACCAGCAGGAGAGATTGGCTAGGACTGAAAGTGCGGAACTAGAATATGAGCTACAGAATCCCTTGCCTGTCGTAACAGGCGAGTAAGACGGGACTTCCAGGATTGCGGGCGGTAAGAGTGGGAGCTCGAACCGTCTGGCTAGAGGCCCCGGGAAAGAAGCACGACGGTATGTGTGGCCGCGTACCGTTGCTAAAATCAGATGATACGGGACTGGACAGTTTGTCCCTTCCGGCCAGAGCTCGACAAGAGCATCGCGCTGAGAGGTCTCCGGTTGCGTTCCGTCGGAGATCCCGGAGTCCTCTATGTAGCGTCGAGACTACTGGGAGGGTTTTAGTGCGGTAAAAATCCCACATAACCCGGTGTCGCTCCCACAGCACCGGGTAACTTTGAAGGTTTCTCCCACGAGAAAAAAAAAGGACTGAAAAGTTAGATGGGGTGGCGTTACACACTTGAATCTACTTTTATTTATAGACAATTATATTTTCATTCATTCATTCAAGTTCAGCCAACTCTAAACAGCCAGATTAAGCCACGAAGCAAGTTACTCCAAGCTATCATAATTTTTATCTTGACAAAATATTGAAGCCACTCTCAGATAAAGCTTCCTCGTTCACGGTATTAAAAAAGTGTTGTGATTTATTCAGCTACATCTTGAACGTGCCGCTGGAGGGCGCCAACGAGTCTTCCTCGGCGATTGTGTACGTGTGGATCGGCAGCAAGAGCGACGCGGACTCCGCGCGGCTTATCGAGCAGATCGCCGAGGAGAAATTCAACAACCCCTGGGTCAGCCTGCAGGTGAGCTCTATACAACTGTTAACAAAGGTATCTAATATCGTAGTGGTGTGTGGTGTAGTCGCGCTTAACTTTATGGCCGCTTTGTATTGTCTGTGTTTGAGACCACGTCATGCATCGCCATTGCCTTGCGACACGAAGTGTTGGATATCATTAATAAACCTTTCCTCTTTATTCTCTACATTATACTACTAAATAACTGAACCATGTAATTTCTCTTCATACATTTTTTATATACTACTACTCCAGTATATGAATTCTATTTTATCCTCTACAGAGAGGCTGCCTGATCGCTGCCTTAGCCATAAAGTTATCCTTTCTATACCATACCTTATCTTTTAAATAACTTTATATGATTATATTTGATGTACCATCAAAAGGAGTAGACCGACACTGAACACTGAAAGGTTGCGACGTCGTACTGAGCGGCGTTACGTCCCAACAATGATATTGCCCGTGTTACCCCAGTGCATGTCGCTGCGCAATGCGCAATTTATCGAGCCACCAGAGAATGTGGGCGCACGCGGTACGGTATATGTACAATTTAACTTAGTTAGGTTTTTTTTTTTTGCGCCCAGACAATTGGAAATAGGGCTACCCTCCGGGAAGCGGGGGAGGGGGGTGGTGAATGCTCATAGCATACCAGCGCAGCCGACTGCGCTGGTTATGTGGGACTCCCGAGAAACCTAGGGGCCTACCCACTAAACACCACCCGAGGCTGGCTTTGGCCTGGAGGCCTTAAAGCCGACATCTGATGCGACCCCCTTTAGGGAAAGGGGGCGCTAGTCTTAGTTAGGTGGAAGAAGTTAAATTTATATGAGATTTAACCGCGGGAAAATAGCAGTGGCAATCTAGTTGTCTCTGTTTCCCGTCGAAACGAATCGATCCGATATGATTTGGCAAATTTAAAATATTATAAAATTCCTATAATCCTTCGGTGAATGATCGTAAAGAAATCTGTATAATTAAGAGTTGTTTATCAGAAGTTCGTGCAATTTTCCAATCTGCACTTGACCAACTTGTACAAGGACCCTAACTCCTGTCTTTGTGAGAGGAGATTATAGCCCACCTGTGGGATAAATGTGGGTTTCGTCTCTCATGATTATGTGGATAACAGGTTGTGAGCGAGGGCAGTGAGCCGGACAACTTCTTTTGGGTGGCGCTGGGCGGACGCAAGCCATACGACACGGACGCCGAATACCTGCAGTACACGCGACTGTTCCGCTGTTCCAACGAGAAGGGTTATTTCACAGTGTCAGAAAAATGCACTGACTTCTGTCAGGTAATAACACAATAACAAAACTGTGTAAAGGCTTTATTTATAGAAGTATAAGAATTACTGTAATTTGTAATAACAATTTTTAACGTAAATGACTCTAACTACGTTTTGTGTTTACAAGAATTAACAAATTATTTTACAAATTTGAGGACGATACATTTTAATTTAAATAATTTCAAAGCTTGGTTATTTAATATAGTTAATAATTAATAGTATTTCACATCAAATATCAGAGAGAAGGGACACCTGTAACAGCAAGTCAACATAAGCTGAATCAACTCCTACTGCCTTGTTTATCGTATTGTTTTTTAAATTAATATTAACATGTCTAAGAGGCAACAAAACAAAATATTATTATTATTAGGCTTTACTTTACAGAAATCTATTGTTACTAAATTTGTATCGATATGCCTTTCGACATGCATACCATCTCGCTTCCATTCATCGTTACGCATCTAAAGGCATATACATGTACCGTTGTACATTGTGCTTAAGGATTGTTGCAAACTAGATTAATCCTAATTGAAGAAAAAGCTTGGTTATATTTAATAACAACAAACTTTCATGTTCTATAATTCGATTCAGTACAGTGCAGAAAGTAATAACATAACTTTTTAATTTATAGGACGACCTCGCTGATGACGATATCATGATACTGGACAACGGCGAGCAGGTGTTCCTGTGGCTGGGCGCCCGCTGCTCCGAGGTTGAAATTAAACTGGCTTACAAGTCTGCTCAGGTGAAATAATATTCCCTCGTACATATTTATATCATTTTGGTCTATACGGGAGGAGGTGTGAAGTTGCCTCTATAGTGGAGAAGAATTCAAGGTTATGCCAGGCCAGTGGGGAAATCAATGATTTCTTATATCATAATGATTAATGCAGTGGCATTTCAGTTCAATGCAGGTAGCTGCATTATCCAAGGATGCTTTGAATATGCCCATGTTTGCCACATTAATATATTATTACAATTAATTTTTACCAAACTACTGATGAACCAGAGCTGTTCATAATTTTACATTTTACAAAAAAGCACCATATAAAGTCTCTCATATTAAGGATACATAGTATAAATATTATATGAATATTTTTTTTATGTAACCATGAAATCTCAGCCTATTTTATTATTAACAAAACTGGTCAGAGATCCAGCATGAAGAGCACTAAATATTTAAATGTTTACATGCCAATTAATATGAATTTGTGTGTGAAGTGTCAATTTTGTGAGTTCTGAAAAAATCTTTACCATTTCAAAGGTAAACAGTTCCAGATAGTTATATATCATGTAAATATAATTAATTTAATTTAGTTGATGGTATCAGGCGTTACTTTGCAGAAATTCATTGTATTAAATTAGTATTAATTTACTTTGCAACAATCAAGTCTCGAGCACTTTGCGGTTAACACTCGTAGAGTCTACTACCCTGCTGATGCTCTGTTTCGGAGCGAAACACGTGTTGGCATAGAAATATATAGCATCATACATTGTGTTTGCGGATTGTTGCAAAGTAAATTAATACTAATCTAATTAATTTCATCCCCAAAAGAATTTGCGAGCGGACCGCTTGTACGCCATATAATTACAATATGTATTGTTACTATTAATATGCATAATTTTAGCACTTTATATAATTTTATCGCTTTGTTTTCGTCATTAAGGTATACATCCAACATATGAAGACAATGCAACCGGACAAGCCACGCAAGCTATTCCTGACTCTCAAGGACAAAGAGTCGCGACGATTCACTAAGTGCTTCCATGGCTGGGGAGAGCACAAGCGGCCTCCAGAGTAAAATAATACATTAGATCTGATCAGCTGTTAGCAACCACATCTATTTAACAAGACAGAAATGTCTGCATAACCATCAGTATAAGTTGTACTGGCATTACATTACAGTGTTACCAAATTATATCAGGTTGTGCGCCCTGTACACTATGTTATGTCCTTTTACTAGAGAGTGATGCACAATTATCAAATGGCATATCTGTGATCCACTATGAAGTCGTGAATTCTGTGGTCTTTATTTTATTTTGGTGTAACTTATTAAACATGTGAAATGCCCCATAACTGTATCATGAAATTGCATTACATAACTGTTTACATTTTGCCTTTTTTATGGAAAGTTCTAAGCAAATTTATTAAGTTTGAATACATTGATATAAGTCCTAATATATATAAAGAGTTAGATGGTCTCAAGCCACAGTGGTTAGCATACTAAAAAACTATATACATATGATATCATTATATTGTTTGTATGGTTTCATAACATATAAACTAAATCATTAGTGAAGTGCACAAACATTTCTAATCTATTCATTTACAACATCTTCCTTTAAACATATTATGTCCAAGATTTGAAAAGGGTGACCCAATATTGGTTATTACCCAACAGATTGCGGATAGACACAGGTCTCCTTATTCATAGATATGTCTGCAAGGTAAACATTATTATTTAGTTAGATGAGTCAGTATTATTTACGAAAACAATCATCAGTGATCACTTTCCAAACCATGCATACTAAGGCTGCATGGCACTTGAACATACTTATATTTATGCAGTTGTAGTATAGTCCATAGACTAGATCTCATTCATAATGGAAGTATTTATGCAGGCTAGATAATTATTGCTGTTTCTGTTATTGTTTTCATGAACTTTGTTATTACTGCTTTATAAACATTAAATTGAGTTAAATTTCAGTGGTACAACCCAAAATGTCTCATTTTGTTTTATAATGTAATAAAAAGTTGTTATTATTATTATATTCCATAAACTGAGACTAATCCTTTTTCTTACTAATAATTTTTAGTGCAATTCCTATAGAACAATGCTAAATGTAGCCTTAAAAAGTCTTGATGCATTTAATTTTCTAAGTAAATATATTATGAATATTTGTTTGTTGTGACCCTTTTATTCAGTATGCTTATTTATTTTTAGCTCACATATTGCTAAAGATAACTGGAATCGAGTGCCAAATCAGAAATATATTTGAGTATACATTTGTAATAAATCATAACACTGATGAAAATATTTGTACATAATAGTTATGAAAATGTAAGTGCATGGTTATAATAATAAACTTAAGAAATACACATCTGTCACAGCTGATTCTTGTTAAGAATTTGTTTATGCAATTTTATAATAACAGGAATAGTTTGATTTTACCACATTTAAGCAAAAATAGTTGCAGACTTAAAAGAATTAAGCCCTACACATCACTGTGTTTGTAAGCACACCGTCTTATAGGTTATTTTACTTATATCTGATTTTGAAGTTGGTTTTTAAATATTCTTTTATAAAACAATAGGGAGATGTACTCCTTAAATAAATAACATTTGTGTATTTGAATACTATTTAAATTGATAATGAATTATTCTTATATAAATAAAAGACTGAATTTTGCTATTTGTAAAGTCATTTATTTATCACTACTTATAAAATTAAGCACTTGTGCAGAGATTACTGACAACCATATAATCAAGATAAATGTATTAGTAACATTTGACTAGTATAGCAGAGACTGCAATATTTGTTACTTCATACTGAAATGTATATGAATATATTTATGTATACAATTAAAAGATGTTTTACTACACAGCACAAGTTATTTTCATTGTTTTTAACATTTGCCACTTTTTTGTACAACTGTGTGAATTTTAGTGTTATAACATTATATTGCAATATTGTATTCATGTACTTGTCAGATTTTAATTTAATAATATTCATGAAATTGTATATAGAATGCATTAATGTGTCATAATGCTATACTAAAATTAGGTACATTACATCTTTGTCATGCAAAAGAGTTTAATAGTTAGTCACTTTGCCAATGCTCTTTTTTGTGGTATTATAAGCTAGAATCTATAGATCATAGGCAGATCATTACATTAACAGTCACTATGATCAATAGATCTAGTAACGAGATGCATATTATTATCTTTTGCCAGACAGAGTTCGGTACATAAGTGATGTCGATAAATATTGAAAATCCTAAGAAACTTAAAAATATATATTTCGTGAACATTATTCACTTAGTCCTATAATGTGAGCGCAAAGTTTGTAGCGTTTTAATAAAGCTTTTTGTAACCATTGTAATACAGTTTTAACGTTATATTAAACTTGACTTATTCTTTATACCCGCTTCAATCTTAAAATCTGAAATAAAAACAATTTTGAAAGTACAAAAATATCCATAAATTGTATTACGTCGACGCATTAAAGTAATGACAGCAGCTGTAAGAGCAAGTGGGTGCTACCTAAGGATTTGTGCACTCAATCGTCGTCGTCGTCGTCGTCGGATGGCACGAACAACTCGTTCTCTTCAAGGAAATTGGCAATGTTCTTGCTGATGGCGGCCCCGATTAATAGACCCGGCACCACCGCAGCCACAACGCTTAGTAGTCCAAATGGTGTCTTCTCGGGCTCGGGAAGGATGGCACCACTTGGAGTTGTGGTCGCATTTCTTTTCTGCACGATAGTTTCATGGCGTGTCAAGCTTTTTGATTGTGCAACGAGTCGAGTTAACCGCGAGAACGACATTTACGTAGGAGGGAAATTTGAATCGCGCAAAATTAAAATTATTTTTAGTTCACACAGTAACTACCAGAAATCAGTCTACTGTTCACAGTATCAACAATGACAGTGACATCGACATTTTGACGAGACAACAACAAACCACAGACCAGTTGGTAAGTAAATGCCAGTCAACATCCATAGAGAACTATTTTAGGTATATCATAGACTATTATTCATATTATAATACCAGCAGCCCCCTCCAACTTCATTTGGGTTAGATCCATTATTTATACACACATGATTACTCAAAATTGTATGTTTTTGGCTTGATTAGACATTATTAGGTTAACTAATATTTTATATAGCCTATCAAGCCGTTCTTGAGTTATAGCAGAACATATAGACAGAAAAAATTTCAAAATAGTCAAATTGATGTTAGTAAGCCATTGGAAACAACAATAGAATGTACAGATAGAGAGGCACTACAGCTTTAAATAGTAATATAGATAAAATAACGTCTAAAGTACAAAGATGGCTGTCGGTCAAATGATTGCATGTATATCCATATTTATAATAATAAAATAAAAAGAATAATGACACAATGAAGTGATCAAAATATAATGTTCATATTATTTACTATATTTTAAATTTATGATTTTAATAGAAATCTACTTTTTACTTTATTAGTTTTCTTTTTTCATTTGCAAATATACAGCCCATGCTTTACTCCATGCACCAAAAACAACAAATAGCAATAATATTTCTTATCCTTCCAAAGCGAGCACTTAATTATCATTTCTAATTAAGGCGTCATATACTTTAACTCATAATCAAGTTCTGCAATTTCAGATTCACTTTAATTCGATTGAACTTCTAGTAGACTTTGCCCTTAATGAATTATTTCCACATGTTGAACTACACACAACTGTCGTCTGACTAATAAAGGGAAACAATCCAAAATACTCTCATACTACAGTCATAAATACTATGTACATTATAGCAGTCAACTGACTTTCGCTGTTTTATAGGTAAATTAGTGCTTTAAACAGTAATTAAATAAACTAAGAATGTTTTGCTCGTGTATTTTTATGATTATATTCATATCAATAAAAGTTACAAATTGTAAAGGTGTCGGAATAAGCAACTTTGTTGGCGAGGTCGATGTACGACTGAGCCGACAACAGGCCACACGTGGCTCTTAGAGATCGCACCCCTCTATGCGAAACTGTCGGAGGAGTACACACTTCCGCGGGAGCTTTTGTTGTCGGATTAATCCCTCCGCCTTCCGGCTGCGATCTTTGCACAGTTAAACGGAAATAGGTATCCTATCTCAACGGCGGGGCTAAATTTCCACCGGGAGACACTTGTTCTCCCGAATTTCAGTCCGGGTAAAAAGATGACCCTCAAGACCCATAAAGTACTGATCAAGGCGAAACTCTTTATGTAAGTTTCAAACGTTATGTCACCATTGCGGAAAGTGTAAAAATAAAAGGAGATTAATTAACACTTTAATATTAAGTAAACAGTAAAATTAGACATGACTTTTAATCATTTATTCTGTATTCACACTTATTAGAATCAGCCATATGATATCATATCGCTTTCTAGTCTGTGAAATATCTCTCCACGGATATTGACATCTTTGTGTTTTCTCTATGACTTCGTATATTTCGAGTTTCGACATTTTTAGGTCGATCGATTTAATAAATAAAATTTGAATATCAATCAGGAGAGAAAAAACATGTGTAATAATTTTATTAAAATATTATTCTGATCATTATTCTGTGATATTGGTTCACTGGTGACTTGAATTTAATCGGAAACACCGAATCGTTCGAGAGCAATCATTGCATTTTTTATCCTTTTATATTATAATATTATAAGACATAGGGACTGTACAGGTCTAGAGTGATTTTTCGCGCATCATTTTGTAATTGTGTTACAAACGTTGGTTAGTTAGTAGAGCACAAAGCTCAATATCCTCACCAAAAAACCTGGTTTGATGATTTGAGTTGGACTGAAATATTTATTTGCCCTGCGAAAATAATAGTCAATATGAACGTCACCCAAACAAGTTTAGAAGCGTTGATCTGTAAGTTATAATTTTAATTGATTGATTCTACGGGATAAATCGCAAAGTTGAATTTTTATTATACATAATCTCTTTGTTTTAGTAAAAGCGACTCACGAGTTCTTGCCGCAGCCCGACGATGCCGCTATAGAGGCGTTCTGCACGGTGTTGCGAGATGCGCCCGACGGGCCCGTGCTGGCTGCACAGGCGCTCGCCGCACGCATACAGTCGCACAATTCTCAAGAAGCGATGCTTGCCCTTATCATGCTAGACCGTTGCATGCGTCGCTGCGATGCCAACTTTCACGCGGAAATTGGAAAATTCCGGTTTCTTAATGAAATGATTAAGCTCGTCTCCCCTAAGTATTATGCTGAAAGAACCTCGGCTGAAGTTCGCACTAGAGTATGTTTCAGATTTAAAAAAAAAATTAAATTTCTGACAATGTAGAAAATCTTTATTTGCAATCTATTTCCAATTTATTTCCATATTATTATTATTATTGCAATTTATTTCCATGAAACATTTAATGTCTATATAAAATAAATCTAAAGCTTATAATAGTTCTTTCTAATAATGTCAAATTAATCTTTTATGAGTATAAAATATTTACAGCATTCTAATCTAATCTGTTTCTGAAAACAACATTAGTTAGTTTTTCTGTGTTAGGAATTAAGCAATAAGTTAAGACTTGTGCTATAAAATAAAAGCCTGGATCTTAATAGCCTTGTTACTTACAGGTACTTCAGCTGTTACATGCCTGGTCTATTGAATATCCTAAAGAAACTAAATTCAAAGTTGCATATGACATGCTAAAGAACCAGGGTGTCATTACGGAGACACCACCCCCATTGCCTCCTGAAGATATACCTATTAACACTCGTCCCCGGGAGAAGAGTGCTGTTTTTGAAGATGAAGAAAAATCTAAGCTGCTTCAAAAATTGCTCCAAAGCAAGAAACCTGAAGATTTACAACATGCTAATAGGCTTATTAAGACTATGGTTCGGGAGGTATGTGTGCAGTAAATAAGGTGACATTACAACATATGATTTCATAAACAACAACACAATAGAAATCAAAATGGTTGCATTTACAGGAGGAAAAAAAAATTTTCTAATGCCTATTCTATGAAATCTTATTTCTGAAATAATTTACCAAACAATATTTGAATCTGTTCTTAAAATAAAGTCAAACCCTCTTTTATCTTTAAGAGAAATCTTATATTTAACTCATAATGACTTGCATTACATACTAGTGTTCGGATTTTGTGATGAGATCTATATCATTGTTACAGTTATTTAGTTTTACATTTTCACTTGTATATTGGTAACATGCTATAAGGAAAACTGGTTTCAAATCTCGAAATCGAATTGACTCTCGAACTCCAATATTTTGAACTTTAGAGGAAGGACAGGGAAAAAAGAACTTTTGCTAACCAGAAGACAATAATTATTTAGTAGATAACAATTCAAACAACAATACTGCATCTAACTTACAGGAATTATGTTATATTTGCAATTATGGAAAACTACTAGATCATAAGTCTTTAAGCTACCATTTGAAATGGTTTAGAATGACTTCAAGTGCTTTGTTTCTCTTATAAGAATTAAAGTTAATTGCAATGTTTAATGTTTTATAAAACATGATTTTGTAGACAACCTTGTGATATAGTAGTGATTTTTCCTGTTCTCATGTTTGTTTATGGACTGAGGCAGACACTTAAGTGACAGATAAATGTTTCTTCAATTCAATATTATTGAATTGACGACCCTATAGCCCAGTTGGTAGTGACCCTGTGTACTGAGTGAGGGGTCCCAGGTTTAATTCCTGGGCGGGGCAGACATGTATGTGACAGATAAATGTTTATTTTCGCATCATGTGTGTTTGTAATATCATATTTTTGTATGTCCCTGCCACTAGCCACACAGGAAATCTTAATGCGGTGGTGTGAGTGTGTAAACGTTTATTTATTTATTTTTTATAACCATGCACCCACGATAAAGATGTATTAGACCTTAGTGCGCGTTTATCAGTGTGTGAGTTTTGATTATTTTCAATAATAGGAGGAACGAAGAAACGAAGCAAACAGTCGTCGCGCCAAGGATGTAGGTGCTGCATTGGACAGTGCAGAGTTGCTGCAAGACATGCTGGACCACGCCTACGATGCATCGCCGGAGGAGGAACAGCTCATGGAGGAGCTGTTTGCAACCTGCCAGCGCTACCGACCCATACTCGAGCGTCTGGCCTACGGCAACACGCAGGCTTCTACACTTAGTAATTTATTTTGCCATAATTCTGATCCTTGCACATTGTGTTTGTAATTCGTATTTATAACTATTAATAATTGCTGAAACGTAAATTAAAATGCATATATTGGATTATATATTTGGATGCTAGGAATTTGAATTAAGAAACTATTATATTATAATTACAGATCAAATTTTGCTTGCGGGCGATGTATTAGACGATGTCATTGAAAAATACAAGGTTCACCAGGAGAAGAAGCAGAGGGAGAGGCAAGGGCATCCCACTCTCTTAAATTTTGCTGGAGCTATGAGTGGAAAAGAAGATTCAGAGGGTACAAGAAAAGCTAAAAATGTACTAGATGAGCTGGGCATATATGACCAGAGAACCCTATCATGTGCGATTGTAGAACTTTTGAAGCCTCAAAACATGAGTCCTGAGCCACCGCAAAACTTAATGGAGACTAGTAAGTATGAAATTGTAATAAAATGTAGTGTCATTCTCTTAACGTACCTAACAATAGTTGTAATTCTAATAATAATTGTTTATATTATCCAGATGATGAAGTATCACAAGAAAAAGAAAGTAAAGCTGAAGGGTGGGATGTACTGGATACTCTCGGAGAGCAATTGTTGAAGCAGTCCTTACCAGAAAATGCTAAACGAGCTGATAGCTTTAATGGGTAATATACATTGAAAATTTAAATAAAAAATAATCTTAAATAAGGCCGCTACCTTGTGCTGGTCATAGTAAAGTTAACTTTTATTTCTTCACTAGCAAGATGACCTCGCTTCCCTTTAGAAATCCTACACTTTACGTTTGGAAATAGCACTCACATTGTTTTAGAAATGGGTTTTTTGGTTCATTGAATTATAAACATTTATTTTTCTACTTGCAGGCAGGGAGTAAAAATTTTATTTAAGAGTGCAGTCTTAATTGAGTGTCCATATTAACTTTCGTTTCCCATTCCGCGGGAACCGTTCACATTCCCGGAATAACATCCTACATTGTAACTTTATGACCCATTTTATAAGTTATTAAAATGCCAAGTATCATCCAAATCTTTTCAGTGATTTTAGTGTGATATGTGTTCAGACAGACAAGAATTCTAAAAAAATGTGTTTTGATCTCTATATCAATAATTAAATTTACCTACAGTAAAACTTACAAAAAATATACCATGGAGAGATTCGATCTTGTCATAATTTTATTAATATTATAGATGTTACATTTGCCCCATGCTGCCCCGTTTAAGCAATCAGCGAATCTTCTGCATCCAAATATGTCGAAACTGCCTTTAATGTTTCGTATATACATATTTTACGATGACTACTTAGAATCTGTCTTGTCTGTTTATTTGTCAGGTATTGACATTATAGTTATAAGTACATCAATTATGTGACATTTAATAAAAAGTAACTTCAACACTGTTGTAGCAAATCTGGTAAAAAAATACCAATGAATGCATTGGACAAATCTCCTAAACACGATCCACAACCATCGTCTAATGGAGCTTTTTTTGACTTGGATTTCTTAATGAAGCCGGCTAAGGCGTCTTCCAAGCCAACACCGAGTGCTACGACCAATAAACCCACCGCTGCAGCCAGCGCTGCGACGAACGACGACGTTATGGTAGACATCAGCATTGACACATCGAGCAATAAGAATAATGATCAAAAAACCAACAGCCTCATGGATATGTTGGATCTGGGAATGCCAAAGAATGACCCTCATGGCAATAATTTGCCAGTGATTAATGAGGATCCCATCGAAGACTTGTTAAACAACGAATCTCCTATGGGAAAATCGACTCCACCCTGTGAAGTGAAACCGTTGACTGACATATACATAACTCTGCCAAGCGTCCAGCCGAGCAAGGTGCCCCCTCTGACCGCATTCGAAGAACAGGGAGGGCTTTCGGTCGTGTTACACTTCTGCAAAAATAAACCAAGACCCGACGTCTATGTGATTGTGATTTCAACAACAAGCAAAAACACCTCTCCAATCGTTGATTACAAGTTTCAAGCTGTTGTACCAAAAGTGAGTAAAGGTGGATAAATAATAATATAAATATACTTTTCCCTCTTCATATAATAGTCTAGCTGTTGGGATAAGGTGTTAATTCACTACGAGAAGCTTAAGGGCCATATTCTAGCACACTAGGGAAGTGCCGATTAGCAGACTGCACAAACCTTTGAGAATATTATTGAGAAATCTCAGATTTCCTAGCGATGTTTACATTCACCAAACAAAATTTACACAACACATATTAATATTGCTAATTTAAAAAAAAAAAGAGATTTGTGTGCGGTATTCGAACTGAACCTTCGTGCGGAAAATTTCAAACTAGTAAATTCGACTAAAATTTCATTCGGTTTAAAAAAAAAAATAGTAAAAACAACAGCGAACGTAAATATGGCAATTATTTCAGAACTGCAAGGTGCGACTGCTGACGCCGTCGGCGACGTCACTGCCCGCCTACAACCCGTTCCTTCCCCCGCCGGCGCTGACGCAGGTGAGGTATATTGGCGTAGCCAATTAAATTTTTTAGGACATACCATTGTCACTGTCATAAAAAGAATGAGACTACAATCTTCGGAAGAATTCATTTAAATGGTGGTTAAAACTGCAACAAAATTTGTCGTGTTGCACAGTGTATGAACAAATACAATATATAGATGTTTCACTTATAAATTTTTAAATATATGTATTATCACAATTTTTCTTTCGGCCTTGTATTATGAGTATTGTGAATATACAATATATTATTTATTAATCGTAGCCACGTTACCTTTAATACTTCAATGTGACAAGAACGAGAAGACCTCTCGATATGTTATTGTTTCGAAATAGATAATCCCGTGTAAGTCAGAAAAACTCGATCCAAGACAGTGACATGACAGGGTTAAAATTATCCTTGTTCAGATGATGTTGATCGGTCGGTCAGGAGGTACGGCCGTGAGCCTGCGCTTCGTGCTGTCGTACACGTGCAACGACGAGCCGTGCTCCGAGATGGGCCAGCTGGACGCGCTGCCGCTCGACCGGCTGTAGACCGCGCGCTCCGCCGACCTTGGCCAGCTTGCGCTGCGATCTCACGGGCAACACGCGATCTATTGCATCCCTGTAGTACTGCACGTGTCAACTGCTCGTGGCGCAGTTCGGAGGGGGCAAAGAATCAACCAGCATTATTATTGGAGGAACGCTCCCTTATTCGATTCTGATTACATAAGTGTAATGTGTTTTGGAATATCAATTACAATATTTCCTTAGTGTTCAATTACAGAACCTGATAGTTGTTGGGAAAAATAATAGTAATATTTTTTACTATGCTCTCGAGTTACTGCTGTGTTTATCTGGATGTTTGGAGGGTCGGAGTGAGTTATTGTGGATAGTGTTAGATGACTTGTCTCGTTCGAATGAAACACTCGTGACGTGGGCAGTCCACAATGTAGTATTGTACGAGTACCTAGTAATACTAGGTATGTCGAATATCATCAGATTGGATGCGATTGAATGTCATCATAATTCAATCAGGTGTACGATTACTTTATATACTTTAAATGATTCGTGATCCTTAAAAGCCTGTGGCAAATCTTTATTATGCGTTTTTTTAACGATGAATACCGTGTGATATATGTACTTGATGTACATTGGTCGTTAGATAACTAATATCTGTTTTACCTCTTAATAAAACCTGACTTGTAATTTAAAAAAGTTTCAATAGATCTGTCAGAATAAGCCGTCAACAACCAGTTTTGCTTCTTAATGTGTCGGGTGTACCACTGGCCAAATTACAAGCTTGGCTCGCCTCACTGGTTCAGCTTCAGTTCTTGCTTACATTCCCATGCATTAGAAAGATGTTTTGTGCACATACCGTCTAGTAAAAGAACTACACTAAACAATACACATTCCTACTTGGCCTGGTTATCTGTAGATTATGATGCCATGCAATAGAATTAGAGAGACATTATAAGATTTTACATTACAACCTTGCACAGTCAAATAAGCGGTCTAACTAACTAAGACACCACTTTAAAGTAATATTTAAATGTTATTACTAATTTGTGTTTTAATGTTATACTATAGTTGAGTGTGTAATCGTGTCACAATACAATTTGTTAGCCGATAAGGCCTGCATTATTTTGCTTTTTTTAATTGCAAATTTTGAGTAAGTATTGAATGAATATTTATAATTTTATTTTATGTTTTTAATATATTTCATTAGATATTTTCTAGTCCAAATTAAATAATTGTGGTAAATATGCATTTATGTCATTCCAAATTTTTTTATTAAATGCATTTGTTTAAATATTTCCTAGATTGTATTATAGTGTTGTATTACAAGTATTCCATGACAATTTTAGAGAATTTGTATGTAAACTTAAAAAAGTAAAAAATATATGTGAAAAGTTGGTGTCTATATAATTACGTTTTAGGTAATCAATTATGCATTTAATGTGTACAATTATATTATTATAAGATTTATTTTGCAAAAAAGTCTTATATTATTTTAATAACGTTATTATATTTATTAATTTTAGCACTACAGCACAGTTGTCTATCCTGGCCAGGCATTTTGAGGCATATATAATACAATATAACATAATCCACCACGCTGCCCCAGTGCGAATTATATAATAAGTATGCCTATAGCAAATTATGTATTTCAATGGTTTGTTGTGACAATTATATATTTACAACAGACAATGGCACTTAGCAGAAGTTTAATTTCGAGTTTTGTTTTTAAATCTTTATTTATTTATTAGTGTTATTAATTTGCTTATTCAATTTAATACGTAAATAAAAGTAGCAAATATAATGTGTAATCTGTTGTGCAGTCTGATATTTACTGATGCGTTAGCTATAGTGTATAAATACTGAATATACAAAAATTCAATTAAATATTCCATTTCCCATTTCCATTTTCAGTCCATTGGTCTCAAAAATGTAGAGATAAAATATACAATTTTTTTTTATATTATTCGTTGTGATCTCTTAGTTACGTAAATTTACTTTATGTTTTTGTGTATGTTTTAAGGCCAATCCAGGAATTGAAGCATGCGGTGATCAATGCAAGCCTCACCATCAGTATATATGTTGTATGTTTACAGCTTGGATGAATTAAATAACGTAGGATGTAATCGTGATTTTTATTTTATATCGAACGTCTTACAAAATAATATATACAAGTTCGTTTTTACAAAATATATTTACATAGTAAATGAGATGATTCGGCAGTTTCAATACATACAGTTGTTAAATGGAACGCGCCACGTGACTCGAGTGATGGCAGCACCGTCGCTATTTGTATATCCATTTCATGCCATGGCAGGACTCACTTGTGTTTCGAGCGTAAGATTAGAACCTCACCCCTAGAATATGTTACACGTTTCGTTTGTAATTACTGTTTAGTGAGTTCTTGTACAAACGTTGTTCGCAAGACCAATTATCCGCTCGACATCTGACCACCCAGCGCGTTTGTCCATTTGAAACACATATATGTGCAACTTGGAAGAACATAAAATAATCTATATGTGGGAGTTCCACGATAACCGTAAAGGTTTACAAAATTACTTATGGGGTCAATACAAATTGTATCAACAAATTTTTGCTTACATTGAACAAATTCAATGGCGATCACGTTTTTTTTATATAAAACAACCCAATACATTACAGTCGACCACCCCATAAAAACTAGCAAGGTTCATATACAACACTTCCTATATCGTCGGAGTTACAAAAAGCTGTGTGATTTTGTTTCCAAGGTTGTGTTTACTAGTTTGTAAAAATGTACAATAAAGTTCAGACCGCGGGTTCTCTCGACAATTAAGTGCCAAACGGCTTCAGAAATTCAGTAAGGTATTGTTTAATATCAGGAACCGTTGAAGGAAGAAATTTGATATAATTATGCGGTAAATATGTATAAAATTAAATTTATTTCTTCGAACGTTTTCGTTGCGTGTTCACACACGAAAGAGCTCCTATAATAGAATCTCAATCGGCAGATTTCCGACTCCATTGGAACTCTGAACAGAGAATCGTAAAGGCTAGCTGACAATGTAATAGCATCTTCTAACGTGTAGCTAAATAAATCAAAAAACTGGTACAAAAATCTGTTGTACATTTATGTACATAATTTTAGGACATATATAACTCGCACTCATTTGTTAATAAAAACTAAACGCTTACACACACCAATACTATGATTCCCTGTTTTAACTTTAAAAGATACTCACAATTTGTGTTTTATCGATATTTCCACCCAATTACATGGATTATGGTCAGGGTGAGACTGTGATGGCGGGGGAGAAACTTTGAAAACCTTGAATACCTGTCATATTTAACTTGTAAAATATTCGCGATGATATAAGTTTAAAATTATATCATCCTCCCTGTGTAGCAGGTTACATGGTCATACAGTACGTACTTAATAATTCTGGATAATTTCCATGTTACTATACAGCGGCCACGAACAACGAACATCCGAAAACTAACGTGTCTATTGCATGAACGTCAAAATTGTCTTAACAACGACGAACCGCTGTCCCGTTGCCGTCAGTCGGCGTACGGGGCTTAGGCCGCCTGGTCGCGGAAGGCGAGTGCCGTGATGGGTTTCTGATGGCCGCAGTACTCGCGCTCCAGCGTACCCTTGTCCAGGTCCCACAGACGCGCGTAGCTATCCGACGAGCCTGCATAACACATGATACACTCGATCACACTGTAACAACTTAATATGACTTCAAGACGTGAGTGAACAGGTTTTTTCATGTATTGCACATGTTACCATCTAACGCTAGTACGGATTGTAGTCAAAAAAAATTTAGCTGAAAAAAGGTACTCCACACTGCCTTTGACGGCAGCAAGTCGACGCAGTCCACATAGACATCGCGTCATTTTTATGATACAAATTAATATTGTAACAAATTATTCTGCACACGACTTGAAATCGCGACCGAGGATTTAAGCCGAATAGCAATAATGCAATCTACGACCAACGTAAAATTAGTTATCTTCATATAGAACATTCTAGTAGGGAGATTCTATATGTCATTGAACTCAAACTAAACGGCTGAACCGATTTCGATGGATTTTTTCCGGGGTGTGTTTAAATCAGTCCCTAGAAGACTTATATTCACGATTGGACCTAGTTTGATTCTAGGTATATATTGCAGAAAAACGTCTGTAGGGCCAGCTAATTTATGATAAATATATTTTTATATTAACAATAAATAGCGAGTAAGTCCATCGGTATAAAGCAGTTCGTTGGCCTCATTGTAATTTGCTTACTCATTGTTGTTAGACTGCCTACTAGCATTATTTAAGTAAAAAATAAATCAATGTTTCAGCAGCACCGACTGGGTATATATATTTATGTTTCAGATAAGTGTTTGCGTATACACATATTCCTAATTGAGTGTTCAAATAGAAAAATATCAATTAGAAATGAATTTTGAGCACTACGCAAATTCTTATGTGTACGTGTACGAATGTTTATCACATAAATATGTGCCCCTACCGGGAAGCGAACTCGTGACTTTAAAACCTTCGCTCGGAGAGCACAGCTTCGACCATACATATGTCTAGAGCAGAGCAACAAGGCATTTTGTACCTGTGAAGAGATACCGGCTGTCGAGCGTGAAGGCGGCGTCCCATACCCAGCGCTGGGCATCGTGTCGCAGCTCGCGCCGCAGCGTCCAGTCGGCCGTGGACCACACGCGTGCCGAACAGTCGCCCGACGTCGTCACCAGCATGCTGCCAACAGCAGAATACGACACCGCGTTATACTATGTGTTGTACATGCATACACTCACGCACGCATGCACGCACAGACAAAATAACGATATCTTCTATGATTATAGTTATTCAAAATATATTAATACTGGCTGGTATTGATTAGTACGAAACCAGACCGGCTTCTATCACGTAGGTGCTATTTCGTTACACAAGCATAGGCTTATTATATTATGTGTAAGTTTGAAGCATATATGAAATGTGCTCCGTGTCAATAACAAGGACGTGTTGTGTACAAATATTATTTTCAAACAAGTACTAAGTGATAGGTAAAACAACATTAAACAAAAAAACAACTAAAAATTTAAAGTGTGTACTTTATGATAGCTTCAATTTATGTATTTATACTTTCCTGTGCTCTTATGTTTTATAGTATATGAACATTAATCACATTTTTGCTGTAACCTGACTTACAAGTTTTAAAATGAAAGAAACGAATTATACCAATGATCATATGACTAAGTAATAAAAGCTTGTTCTAAGTAATTAAAGCGTGCTCTAATTCTCTTTTATGTTAAAATTTCATGATGCAATTTGTTTTTATTTTCATTTAAATGTCTTTAATAAAAATGATAAAATGTACTTAAATCAGTGAGACGTGTGAAGAGTGAACGGTGAAAGTTGTGTGTGTGGGCCACTCGACTTCTATATGGCTCTCTATAATTGTTAAATATATAGATCACAAAGTCCCGCCTACATATTTTTGTGCCTACTTAATTAGCGCTGCTCACTTGTAATTCGATTGAATGACATGAGCTCATCAAAAGCACTAAGGCTGTGGGTGAAAAAACATAGCGGACAACATTTATGATGACCTATGTAGTCTATTTATAAAGAACAATGTCGATGGAGGTACTGACGTGGAGTCGTGGCTGAACTTGCAGCGTAGCGCGTACTTGGAGTGCGCGGGGATCTGTTTGCGCGGCACAGGGCGCGGGGGGGAGCCGCTCAGCGCCCATATGTAGCAGCTGCCCTTGTTGGTGACGGCGGCCATCAACCGGCCCGACGGGTCGATTGCGATATCCTGGATCGATGCCTCAGCCTCTGGGATCTGTTGAAATTACACTCATCCTCGGCTCGGGTTCCTAGACACGCTTAGGACGTAAGGGGCCCCTTCGCCATAGTTAAGTTCAACTAATTTCTACTAGCGCCAGATCCCTTGTGGTCGTTGGACTCTTTTAAGGATAATATCATGGGGTTTAATCAAATGGTATCGTGTATGATCTTAAGGTTTGTTACCTGCGTGGTTACCGTCTTCTTTTTACGTTAACAAACCAGCAAATGGACCGCCTGATAGTAAGTAACGAGAGGCAATACCGTCGCATTGACGAAAAAGAAAGCGGTGAACCGGCTTATTAGCTTCAACACTGCAAACCGGAATAGGCAAAAAGATTTCAGGATTGATTTCAGAAGAACTAGGCTACAGCAAACGGCCTTTTCTCTTGGATGTAGCTAGGCTCTGTACCAACCATAAACTGGTTGATGGTGCCCTACTCAGTGGAAGTGTTCTTTACCTGCTTTGCTACCTCCTCTTTATAAAAAGCTTCGATGAAGCTTCTACTTAAATTCGGATCGCTCGATCGGCAAAAGTCGTTTCGGTACATTAGATATTATGTGTGGGATGTGACTGGTATTACCGATAAAAGTAATATATAAAAAATTGGCAATGGATGGACCCCAATAAGCATCGGTCCATTCTAGATTCCACGTCCGGTCTTGACTTGTATCGCCATATTACCAACAAGAACAAGTTTTGAATCGAATCAAATTTGATATGAACCCATCCCAATAAAATGCGACAGAGCTGGCTCCGTCGAAAATGAAACGAATGAAATGTAAAAATAATAATAACTCCATTATTCTTAAACACAAGTCAATAATAATAAATTAATAAAAATTAATTAAAGAATGAACTTCTCCCGTTTGAAATTTGAACACAAATTTATATTAACAAATTTTGATTTTTTAAGGGAAATAATATAGCTTTTCAAGTTGACACATCTTTGCATCGAATGTACACACAACAAGTTATATGCAATATGGATACACCTATGTCAATTAGTTACAAGTGATAATTTTATATACCATACTGTATTATATACTGTAGATATACTGTATGAAAGGTTGACGAAAGAATTATAAATAATTGCTCCATTATCAACGATGTAAGTAATATGCAATTTATACGCTTTATATTAGCTTGACTTGTATCTATCTATGTATGTATGAATGTCGAATTTCAAAATCGTTTAAAATTTTGCATATGTAGCCATGAGCCGTGTAAAATCATTAGATGGTCTACAATTAGAAGAGCTCGATTGCTCCCAGTTAACAGGGAGAGTCCCATGTAATGGTGACGCGTTATATGAAATGATGAGATTACAAGAACGTACATAAATTGGATGATGCGCAGAATCACTTATAAAATGTAAGTTTCAAAAATAAAATATATCAGTTGTTGAAAGCGCCTCACGCTTTTTTATGTTAAAACTAACTTTTCTGTTAGTTACTTTATCTTATTTTGAATATGTTCAAAAAATTATAGTATACACAATTAAAGGGATTTCCGTCTCTTTCTCTTAATCACAAATTGTGTATTTTAACATTATTTTAAATTTTTAGTTCATTCGCTACGAAAGCGTATTTCTTTAGTTTTTCTGAACTGTATTTTATTTTTTAGTTCATATTTGTACGAAAGTGTGATAAAAGTTTCTTTAAAATATAATTTTACATAATCATCACGTACTGTTCATACTTGTATAGATTTTTGGGAAGTCAAAGTAAGTCAGGTTGGCCGAGTGGTCTAAGGCGCCAGATTTAAGCTCTGGTTCCCGAGAGGGAGCGTGGGTTCGAACCCCACACCTGACAAACGGAATTCTTTTATTAATATTATTTGTAACGTTGAAATAATTAAAAGTGAATATTAACTTATGATAATTTTTTAATTAACGAATTTATTACTTTTTTTTTTTCGATAACATGTTTGCTTTTTTGTTTTGTGTTGTTATTTTTCATTTAATTTTGTTATAGAGTTTATTTTTCGATCTTATTTTTAAGCCTGTACATAAAACACAATAATAATCAAATTTGTCGGAGATATACGAGATAAGCTTGCGTTGAGAAGAATGACTAAAAAAAAAGTTTTAAACAGATATAATATAAAACATTATGCACGACCTGCAATGGAAGTTAACTTAGGAGTATCATCATCATCATCACCATCGTCATCATCAGCAATGTCGTCATCGTCATCATCAGCAATGTCGTCATCATCATCATCATCATCATCATCATCACCTTCATCATCACCTTCATCATCATCATCCTCCTTCTCCTGCCCTCATCCCAATTTTAATTTGGGGTCGGGTTGGTGTCAGGCAGACGGCCGACCGTCGAATCTAAGCCTAAACCCTAGCAGCATGAGTAGAGAAATTGATGATACATAGGAGTATAGCGTTAACCTATTTTACATACAACCTTATGGATAGTACATACTCTTTAGTTGTATACTAAGTATACTTTTAAACAAAAAAGAACTATAATTTCACATCAAACTACACACACACAACTCGTTAATTGCGAGGACGAAAAGCTATACAAAGAAATCCATTTTGTTACTATTGAATCGAAAAATCTTTTCGGTAGCTTCATGATTTTACATCTTACACTATAATGTAAATAATGGGACAAAAGTATCACTAATCCTAAATGCCACATATCTATACTTTACTGCTGGGAATGGATCTTGTGTACATATATTTTTTAAATACCAGACAAAACATAAATTCTCTTGAATTTAATTAAAATTCACGAATTTTCAAACATGATCGAGTTATGAAAGTTTGAAATTTCTAGCGTTGAAATGTCAGTGAATACAGAGAAACAATATATTGTATATATTATGATAATTATGATTTGGTGTTTACTTATACTAACCAGCTGTTCATTATGGTCGGTGCGAAGGTCCCACATGTGAATGATGCCGCTCTGCCCACCCACCACCAGCTGCGTCTGGTCAGGATGCAGTACCACCGCGTTTACCGGCGCCGGCACCTGGAAGATCTGCTGGCACTGGAACTGACGCCCCACCCTAGCACATACCCAAAATATTATTTTCATTTTTATTACTTAATGCTTGACAATAATCTCACTTGTTGCTAAATGGCACTGTGGTTTCCTATTTATTTATTATCAACTTCTCCTTCTCTTGCTCTTATACATATTTATACATCTTATACATATTTAATTTGCATATGTAACCCAATTGTTACTAGCACCAAAAATATGTCAATAGAGACAAAGCCTGCACACACATGCACACAAACATGTTTGATTGAAGTTTAACACTTTTACACATCAATCACAAATTCTGAACTCACATTAGTAGTGTGTGTTTAATGAAGGAAAGAAACACTTTTATTTGAGACTCAGTCACAACACACATGAAAAACAAATTCATCTATAATTTAATTTATAGAATGTATTTTCCAGCTATTTTTAACACAAATAAGATCATACAGAAAATTTAAAATTGAAATCACCTTAAATCCCATATCCGGGCTGTACAGTCTTCTCCACCAGTATACATCCATTGGCCTTTTTCCTAAAAGTGACATATAATTCCACCAATTATAAAAAGTTTATTAATGAATATTCTAAGGATAGTAGGAATAACTTAACAAAAATTGGACATTATGTGTAAATTACAAGTAACATTGCCTGCTGAGGTTTTGGATTTGATTCTTGGCCTGAGCACTTATTAATGTGGTAGGTATTTGTTCTTTGCTCTTGATTGTTTATTAGGTTATATGTCTATATCATTACATTTGCATTACATTTCAGGGAATCTTAGTATGAGGTGTGAATATTAACATTTTATAATTACTTAATTATTATTGTAATTACTTAATTAGTTATTAATATGATTTGCATGATTAAAACCTAATAGTTACTTTAATGGTGAGACTTTTATACTTACATTAAAGCCTATTCTAGAAACATTCTTAGAAACCCCCTCGAAGTTAAGCACTGGGTCTGGGTTGGCACTAGCCAGGTCATACATTCTTATATGCTGATACCCACATGCAGCTACCATTTGACCACTTGGATTGATTTCTAAACCATTTACTTGCTGTGAAAGATAAAACACACATTATTGACATTAAGATGACTTTAGGGATTAGTTTATTATTATTTTCTAGAAAACATACCACTAACACCATTAGCAGCTGGAAGCTAAGATGTAACTGAACAATAATTGTCGTTGATAAGCTGCTCTGACAATGGTTGGTGAATAAGTATCAGATTTGTACATAATTCAATAGTTCTTAAACAGTC
The DNA here is from genome assembly GCA_003671415.1 of Megathymus violae. Lineage (NCBI taxonomy): Eukaryota > Metazoa > Arthropoda > Insecta > Lepidoptera > Hesperiidae > Megathymus > Megathymus violae. The sequence continues at coordinate 139,240 of PDGT01000074.1, forward strand.
CAATATTATTTAATGGAAATTATTATATATACTAATAATCTTATTGTAAAGGATGAATCTGTACATGGAATATTATTTGAAAATTTAATCTAGGTAGACTTTGTTATCCATATAGAGGCTTACATATATTGTTTTGAAAATTTTGCCCTTCTGCCAGTCTGATCACGTATGACACTAACAACAGTGAGCAGATTTAGAGGATTTTTGGCATATTTGGAACTTGTATTATGTATACATTATTTATACTCTTTACACCCCGGGAAATGGATCCGCGGAACTATCCCTGTGAAAATTTTCCAATGCGAAGCGAGGATGTCTTACTAGTTAACCTAAATGTGTAATTACCGAGTCTGGGTGTTGCATGGTCCGTAGACACACGCCACTGTGGGCTTGCCATAACTTGATGGTGTGGTCGTAGCCGCCTGTTACGAAAGCCACCTGCGCCGCCGCCCCGCTGGTTCCGTCTCCCGACATCCCAATCCAATATACAGCAATTAAATATTAATGATAGCGTATCTCATAAGTTTCATTTAAAAATCTTTTCAGAATACTATATTGCAGTTTATACTCCTGAGCGATTAACTTATCAGTATCTATGTACTTCTTAGATTAAAGTCTAAACAATAGTTCAGTACCGTTCCTGTTAATAAATAAAAACTTTTGCTTACAAATTGGTTGACAGACATTTTAGGCTATTTGAATGTTTTGACTTTTTAGCTTTGCTTTTGACAAATACAATGACATTAAAATTAACAGCATAGATTATGTAAGCGTTAATTATAATACCATATGTTAACACTACTTAAAAGACATCTGGCACTCCACAAAATAAAAGCACTTTACATAAAACTTATTCTAGAGCTACCTAAGAATCACTTACCATTTTTTGAAGAAAATTTGCAATAGAACCATTAAAAACATCGAATAAAATGGTCGTTCTTAAGAGACGCGTTCATATCATTTGTTTATATCGATTCAGTGATTCTCGATTGTATTGATTGTTTCATGTTATCGATAACTAGATACTAAAAAAATATTTATATTTTCGACATATCACATTATATATGAGATTATATTTCCATATATCACGTGTGTAATTGAAAAAAATAATTTTGTCAAACAAGAACACTAAAGACAAATTTGTATATTCTTTTTCACTCGAATACGAAATAATATCTTGCGACTAAGTTGCTTGAAAGTGACATATAATAACATAGGTTTTTATCACTACTGCGTAATCAACTTTTTTGGTAACCTCAAAGCAATTATAGTATTCGCGTTTAAATCTCTTAAATCATTATTTTATGTCTCGAAACATATATCAGAATAATACGAACTAATTGTACTTTTGTACTATTCACTGACATATAATAAAAACAAAATTATTATTTGGATACTAATTACTTACATAATTATTTAATGTTAAATATACTTACAAAATTAAATTACATTAGAGTACATAAGTCCATTATAAGCTTACATGATTTTACTAATGTGCAATTTATAAATATAATTACTAGCGATATAGGAGTCTCTTACGTAACTAATTAACAAATATCTCTGTAATAGGTAGGTACATACTTCCAATGTTATTTGGCCTTTGAATTATTTAAATACGGACAAGTAATTTGTTATGAAAACGGGCAAATGTTGAGGAAACGGCAAAATTTTAAACTTCAATCAAATCTGCATGACGTCATAATAAAAATACAGTATGAAACTCGCTTAATAACGTTGTGTAAAGCAAGTACTTGATAACTTCTAAAGTTAATTGTACCGTTCTAACTTAATTTTTCTTGTCACAATTATTAATTTTGTTCCCAATGTAAAATAATGTGTTATTCGTTATACAACTTTTGTCTTAAAAGGTCTTCGATGAGGAATAATTTTATGTATTATCTCAAGTTTTTTTTTATATAATGTTTTTTCACAAGTCTTTCCCCTAATATCAGAATTGGTTCTTCTTGACCTCCTTCTAATATTATCCCATTTCAAATTCCTTTATTAAATATTATTATTTTAATTACCTCAGGTATTATGTGTTATGTATGTATAATAAATAATAAAACGACGAACAAGATTTACATTCGACTGTAATGAGTCAAGGATACTGGTTTTCACGGTGGATCTTTTTCCTGATTTCCAATTAAAATTTTCGCTACAGTACTGATTAATTTTGACGCAGGTTCTATAAGTTTTTTTCTTTTAACTGTAAAAATAACGTGAACATTCATGAAATAATGTATGTAAATAAATCAGTGTTTAAGTTATAAATTAGTAGCTAAAATTCTAAGATGAAATACTAGTAATCATTATGAACTTAGTTTTATTCATGGATTCATACGCCATGGGCTTAATTAACATCCAATCTGATTAAATTGACGTCAAAATTTTGAAGTTGTAAGCAATTTTCACTGAAGAGATGAAAATCAAAGGACCATGTGTTTTTAAAATACACAAATGTACAATGTGATACATACTATTTGAATGCAAAATTAGTCTTAAAATAATTGGTGTAAAAAAAAAACAGTTGATATATATGTTGTATATTTATAGTTTTAACCTGACAAAACAATTTAACCCTACATGAAATAAAAGGGTAAAACAAAATGAAAAGACTAATTGAAAAATATAATTTTATACGAAATTATTTTATTATTGAACATGTAAAATCCGTATTGACATGAGGAATGCTATCTCATTTAGAAAATAACACAAATGTAAAATTTGAGAGACTAATCATATTGAAAACCTACCTATTAACTAACTAAAAATACAACATACACATCAATTTCCTAAATTATTAAAACTGCACAGCACAGACAAAGTCCTGTACTGTCAACTCTTAGCTTAAAGTTTGGTTCATTATCAGCATTGAAATTTACAATGAAGAGGTAGGTGTGATTTAAAATAATCCCCTTAAGAAATCTCCGATTTTACATATTGGTGGATGTAGTCTGATCAAAATCATTATGCCTATGAATAAAATTACAAGTAAAAAATCTTAATGTTTATAATGTAAACTATACTATGGCATTTTAGTTCAAAGCACAGCTTTTACTGCCACCAAATTGGTTTGCTTCCAGACCAGTTTCAACATAACGCTTGAGGTACAAACATACATCTTATGGAGCATTCAGAAGTCACAGCGAACTTAAACGAGGGAGGGCTAACTGTACAATTCCCCAGTGTATACATGCTAACACTTAAACATTATTTTTTTGAGGCTTAGTAATCTAGACCCTAGCCTGTGGTGAAACTTTCCAAACTCTGCACTTCACTTACAATACACCTATTCCTATTCAATACTACATTAATGTAATTAAGTAGTAAATAACACCAGTCAAATAATCAACAATTTCATCATGTCGACCCAAATATAATATACACCGAGTGCAAAGTAAATTATTAAAATATTTAAACCTCTGTAATACTTGGATATAAAAAAAAATTGAGAATATGTTATACAGACTTTGGAAAGTCAGTCCCGTTTTACTTTGAAATAAATTAAGTCCGAGTAAATTATTCAATATGAACAGAAATGCCACCAAGACAGGGAGATCAATCACTTTCTTCCTCCTCTTCCTCGCCTTCTTCCTCCTCAGACTCCTCCTTCTTCTTCTTAGACTTCTAAAACAAATTTATTTATAAATAAGTCTGTCACAAAAGGTTATGTTTAAGTGGTAAATTTCGACCTAAAATGTGTCTAGGTTCTAAAAATATTTACAGAATAAAAAAAATATATACTCACAGCAGGTGCTGCTTTCTTGCCCTTCTTACCCCTCTTCTGTGCTTTCTTGCCGCCGCCCTCACCACCGCCACCATTGGCATTATATGACTCCAGATCTTTTGTGTATTGTTCCTTAGCTTTTGCCGCCTTTTCTTCCCAAACCTGCCATCAATAAAGAATACATTACATTTAAATAAATAAAATAAAAATCAGGTTATAAAATTTCCTTTAGAATGAATACTTACACTCTTGTCTTTCATTCCCCTCCATATTTCACCACCCTTTTTAGCGATTTCGGTAACTTTCAGACCAGGATTATCAGCTTTTATTTGTTCTCGTGCACTATTGAGCCACAGCATGTAAGCTGACATGGGACGCTTCGGCTTGTCCGTCATTTTAACTTTTTTCCTGAAAATATATGAGTATACACAAAAAATAAGTCAATAAAACTTATCAACAGGTTATCCGGGCCACGCTCGACGCGAACGAGAGTGCTAACGTGCCTTTCCACCTCATATATGGTACAGTAAGAACACGTTTTGGCGGGAAACGTATTTACGGGCCATTAGCAAAATAATTAGTATTGAAAAGAATATTATAGAAATAATCCGGATAGAATGCACTAAAATCTAGCATAAAATGATCCAGTATTACACAAAAATTGTTATCGCCCCATATACCGAGTTCACTGGCCTATGCTTGGGTCGAACGAGCCATTTTGTTTTCACGTATTGTGTATAAAATACGCAATAACTCTAGGTGACATAATTACCAAATAATCCCAGAACTATTTAACTATAACTTGTAGAAGAACTGTTTCAGTCCTTCAATGGAAAAGATCCGAGAAATTAATTATTGAAAATAGGGCGTCCTTCTCCATACCCACGCTTACTACGGAAAGTGCGACGATGCCTATAGCCATGTTTGAGTCAGAATTCCAACGTGGAATCAAACATATTTTAATGAATTTGGCTGTAATAAACACTAATAAGCTTATTAAAACACTACACATAACTTAGAAAAAATATTAGACTCACCTGATGGCAAAAATTTTGAAATATTTTTTGAACTGGTACAGAACCAAACTGCAGACGTAAAGAACCAGAAGAAAATGTATGAAGCTCGAAGCAATGTTCCCAGAGCAAGCTAGCTTGGGGTCGTTTCGCGTCGGCACTAAAGCGCCATCTATCTCGAAAGTGATTGGCTAATAATTTCAGTACTACCAACATCAGAATTACAACGAAGCATTGTGTACTACGTATATCCGTGACGTATGTTAGGGAACGCTTTGATAAAAAGCACTCTATCTCATAACATTAAAGTGCAATTTCGATTAACACTAAATTCTCCTTACATTTTCTTCAAAAAATTAAATTGCCCGAAATTGATAGAAAAATGTATAAGAATATGAAAATATCAATGAGCTAACCCGTAATATACATTACAGATTATTTTTTATTCATATTTCTTTAACATTTATATAAGAAGTATGTCAAAAAACGACTCGGTCCTCTTTGGGTTTCCCTTACTAGACGCCGACGAAATAACCTCGCGCCTTATTTTAAATGCCGCCAACGTTAATTTCGAAAACGTAAAAAGCGCGGCAAACGTTGGCGTGAAAGGGACGCCAATAAAACAGCGTTTGTTTACGATTTGATATTTCAGGGCATCTTGAGAAATAGTTTTTATTTCTACACGGTTAAGGGTGTAGTGCTTAAGGTTCTTGTAATAAAATACATTTCTAACAACATTTTATATAAATTATTTTATCTCTGGTTTTTGTTCTTTACAATGAAAAAAAAAATAGTAGTATAGTCTTCACGATTCGAAATATAACAATAAATCATCACGTTAGAAGATTAGTAACACTAACATCTACGTCTTTCTTACAAATCCATCCACTTACCTGTAAGTAAATGTTAGGTAAGTAAGTTTGGCCTAAGTATTACTAAGTATTAAATCTATGTAGGTACTGAGTTTACTATAATGTCATTTTATATAAAAATATTTATACCAATATTATAGTACACACTTTATATTATTTTTCCTTGCATTACTTCTTCATTAATTTAGGAAACAATCATAACGAAATGTATATTTTTCAATACTAGATTTGATTTAAGGAAACATTTTTGTAGTGACATTAAATCAATAAAGGAAGATAGCCGATGTTATCCGTGTACTAGTAACTTGGCTCTCGCTTCGCATTGGAAAATATACATATACGCCTTACGTGTAGAAATAGCACCCAAAGTGTTTCTGGAATGTTTTTTTTAGTTCTTTGATATAGAAACATTAATTTATTATAGTAGCAGGAGTCAGGCAATGAAAATTTACTGCTCTCTTAATTAAAAGTTCACAATAACTTATATTTCCTATTCATCAAGTCTTATTAGAATCGCCAATCGGTATATATAGTTTCCTATTAGAAATCATACTTACTTAGTAGCTTTAATTTCAATCTCCGCAGTAAAAAATACATTTACTAAGCCGACATAGTTCGATTCCCATAGCCTGACTGCATCACCTGCCTTATGCACGATATAGTTAGCAATTTCAAGCACGGTTGGTACTTGGACGCCTGACCGTTAGTGGTAAAATTGAATGAGCGTTTCTGTGCTTTGACAACACCGTTAAGCTGTCGGCCACGATTATTATCGTCAGATAATAGTTATAAGTTTTTTGTAAAAGATTAACAAAATCTTCAAGCTAACTAGAGAACTTTATTGAATTGGGCGCACTTAACCTTCCTTAAACTGCTCTCGACCAACTCAATTTGGAGCAAGTAATACAGTTACAGGTATGTTGTGAGAAGAGACTCGTGTCCAACAGTGGGCTAGTATAACGTTAGGTAGGATAAAAAAATAGGGACGGTTGATTTCACAAATGGTATTGAAAGATAACTAGCCAAATCTGGGATTACTTCGAAACATCCGACCTGTATGCCCCGAGTTTATGCTTAGATTATCGCACTGGCGTTTTAATGTGTGGCTAGAGCGAGCACTACCATCTACCATCGTTATTATGTCTTTATGTATCGGGTTAAGATTTTCGGTGACATCAATAGTTACAAATGAGTCGTTTCGACTTTGGTTTGTCTTCAAGTTAATACCTGTCTTATAATGTACATTAGTTACTTTGTATATTATGGTGTCCATTCATTTTTGATTACAAGACACATTGCGGACTTCACATATTTTCGTGAGCGTTATATGACTTTGATATGCAGTTTTCGTCGTTTTCTTTCACCAAATCATGTAATAAATATGTGATTGTACGTAAGTAACTTTACATAATTAGATTGATATTTATGTATTGCTCTTATTTTTAAATATAAAATAAATTCATTGTTTTCCAGGTAAAAAACCAACATTCGGAAAAATACTACATCTTAAATATGTATAATTACTGTGGCACCAAATTTTCTAAAGTTCTAATAGACCGTGAAATGTATTTACAGAGTTACAGTTTAAATATTAGATTCAGTTAAATGCAGGTTTTCCGTTTGCTCCTTAGCTGACAACGCGTTGGTGACGCCCTTAGTCTTACGAATGTGCGTGATTTGACACATGATTGATAGCTCGTGTGCCGGCTATTGTAACAGGTAGAGTTGATAACGAATTCTTGTTGTTTCCATTCTACTTAGATTTCTAAGACTTTATTGGTAAATTTCAATAATGGGCCCGCAATCCAATAATGCTTAAATCCTTCAATTTCAAAGTTCGTTTAGAACCTGCACATTTAATAAAATATTGCTGCATACAATAAATTTAATAAAATATTACTCAACTCTAATACTTGTATTTTTGTAAAGTAAGTTTTTAATTTCATTTTTTGGACGTTACATTTAATTTTTATTTAATTATCAATGTTATTTATTCATATAATTTTAACATTTAATAAATTATTATTGCAGCTATCTTTTCTAAGCTTTAAGATAACTGAAGTTTTATTTTTTGTCTTACAGATGACAATCGTTATACATTTTCCTCGCTTGTGCTCGCAGTTTTAGATGTAAATCATGTAAGAAATCGTTTTGAAAAATATTTGTAGATTGGGAGAAGTAATGTATTTTGGAAATAAAATGGAGCCTCCAAAAGCCTTCAGTGTAGATTAATTTTAAAAAGACATAGATAATTTAATCTAGAGATACAGAAAATACAATGCAGCTTTTAATCAATCGTCATTTTTATTAAAAAAAATTGTTAAAATTCCGTTACAGTAAGTAGCGCAAATAACGTACAAGACAGCGCTGTTGCACCTAAGTGTGCATTCATTTCCTTGCTCTCCGTCCCATGAATAATAGCTGCCTATTGTTACCATTAAAATTTCACGGCGAACGGGCCCTTCATAAAAACGATAGGGAGAGCCGTGGATGTTGGCGCCCTTTGCAATAGCTCGACGCGACGCACACAATATGGATAGTGGTGATTTGACTACCTACGTGAAGAAAACGAATTTTATTGAAAGGGAATAAACAAAAGCGTTTTTGCGCACTTCTGCATTACTAGCGTTTATTGTGCTAAACTGGTTGCATAGTACATCTATTGGTTTATTTGAAGCAAATAAATTGTTCTTCCCTGTCTATTTATTAAAGAAAAAGTACATTTGTTGCACCTGCACATAGGTGACTGGGTAAATTATTTGGAATTGTTTTCGAAACTATTAAAGAAAGTCTCAATTTCTGTTGTCTCTAAATTATTTTATTAACTGTGGTATTTTTTACTACCCAATAGATTTTAATGGGATTTTTCGGAAAATATACAAAATAGATTCCACTAGTTCATTATAATTATATACAATACAATATTAATTGGGTCTCAATTTATACGCATACGAAGCGCGCGCTTGACATTTAGGTCAGAATATAAAAAACAAGTTTATTATAATTGTATATTATAAAAAACTGAACTTTGCTTACACTATGTCAAACTGCTTATATTTTATTTAAAGCAATACTGACATAATCGCTGCAAAGGCATATTTTTTAAACTTTTATTATTCAACAGATAATTACTAAGAACGCATACGAGAAGACAATTACGACAAACATACTACATGTATGACATTCACACATTGTGTGTTGTTGCAAATACACACGGCTTACCGATTGCATTTTACGAAAATAATTTAGAATCGTTTTTTTCACCATAAAATATAACATAAGGATACCAATGTAGTCATGTAGGACAAGCCAATTGGGCATTCGCAGAGTAGATACCGGTGGTTCACACGAGATTCCCACACCTCCCCATTATGTTTCCGATGGGAACATACTCCATCGAAATGGCGTGTCTTTTAAAGATTTCGACCTCAAAAACAATAAAAGAGACAGGTATCTCTTACATAGCATCCTAGCTGCGTGGAGATATCAAAGACAAAGTTTTTTTTTTTTCAATTTACTTCATGCATAATTAAGTAACACTGCTTTTATTATTGGAATATTTTGTAACATACTCTATATCTATCTACATTATTATTTATTACACACATAAAAAAAAGTTCCCTTTTAGTCACACAAATGCTCAATATGGATAAAACGTAACATAACTATTATTATCTTTTTTGACATAATATTTACAGATGGGACATTACACTGTCATTTTCTTAAAAATAAATTTATGATATTAGGTACACAGTTTATATAAATTCAATCATAGAATTGNGATACATAGTTTATACGAATTAATAGTTATTGAAGGACAAATGTGTTACTAAGGACGAACACATTTCCAATAACTGCAGATATATTATTTTGTTTAAAACTGAATAACGTTTCATCACTAAGAAAAATATCAAAATTTTAATAATTGGAAACAAGATATATAGTGTATCGCCCGGGTGCTTATTTGTTCGCAAATGTTCAATTAAAATTGATTAACAAGAAAATTTCAATATTGAAACCACATTGCTCAATATCAAATAATATTTAAAGTTTTTTTTTTAATATCAGTATATTCGGAACGAAATATTTTACTAGATCGAGTAGTATGTATAATTAACTATCATAATCAACACTATGTAACCGTAATTGAATAATTTATTTTAATTTAAAACGATAAGATACGAAAACTGGTACAAAACTAAATGAATAGGGTATGTTTATGTTACAAGTTTATATGTTTTTCTTTTACCAGTTATTAATTTAATTTTATACATTTGGCATCCTGGTTTCAATAACAATTTAAATTTCAAATTGTAGATATATTTAAAACTATCAAAAGACAATGGACAATAACAATATATATATGTAATATTATATACCTAATATATTTTGGGACATACAATAAAGAGCAATAAATGTTAGAAAGCTTATTTGACACAAAATAATTATGAAGGTGTTTAGTCTTCTGCTTTGTTGTTTTCCTCAAAATATTTATATTGATATAGTAGAGTAAAAATGAAAATGTATATATGTAATTCAATGTTGTAACGGAATTTTACCAAGATTGACATTCGATTTTTTATGAAATTTGTGATTCACATTTTTTAATACTTTGTACATTATCTTCATACAAACTTGAATCTATATATAAATGACACAATGATGTTCGACATTTTTATGTTATAACATAAATGTACATTTTACCAAAACGTTTGCTGTTGACTTTATTTTGGATGACACAACAAAATTGTATCATGGTAGATATTGACATTAATCATTTAGCGTAATCTGTGCTTCTTAACCAAAACGTATCCTTAGCATTACCACAGATATTTATACTACGAACTTAAACTGGGAGTCTATTAGTGTGTCATGACGTGACATACTATGACAGTATGACAGATGCATATTACTGGAGCTAGTCGCTGCCACTGCCGCTGCCGCTCTCGTCTGCCGAAGATGCCTCCGCCTCTGATGACGAGCTCTTGGCTTTTCCCTTCTTGGTGTCCTTAGTCTGTAATGTGTCACTACCCTTAGTGCTGATTAATTGAATTAAATGAGCGATGTTAGGGAACTTTGCAGCGCAGCAGTGTTTGATACGTTTCAAATAATCGCGGATATGACGCTGTCACCGAGATATTGAATTGGGTAAGTTTAAAACAAGCACAGATAGCATTTCGATAGATTTCATGAATTTGCAAATGTCTATCTCAGTGTAAATTTCTTTTTCTTCTCTCTTTCTAATTTATTTAGAAACCTGTATAATACTTATAAAATTGACTTTACCATCAGGTAATAAGGTATAAACCAATAAATATTATCAAATACTTATTATATTTGACTAGGTAACAGGGTGTTGATAATAGATGATATATTTATATTATAATAACATATTATTCAAGTTAAAATAGAAACTATGTCAATTAACAAACTTGATAGACTTATGAACCTTTGGCGAAGCATGTGGGAAAACTTTTGAGCGTTTAAGAATTTACTATGTATGTAGTTTATACAATGAAAACCAAAAACCAAATGAAAAATAAAGTTGCGTCTTAGCAAAAAGTAGTATAAAAATATTATGCAGTCAACATTTTATAAGTCATTTAAGAGGAATGTTTAGTCTACCATTGTTTACTTATTAGGTTTTTTTTTATACTAAGCGTATAACTTAAGTAGTAGTTACACTGATAGTTAGTTTGCACATCACTACATCACATCAAACAAAGTGTCTATCTCTCAGAAAGGAAATGGATAAATTCATAACTAAGATTTATATGTATGGGATAAACATGAAAAGTTTATAAAACTCCCGATAAAGGCGAGTAACAATTCACTGTTACTCTATAAATGTATCATGCTTCGTACCACTAGTTTAAAATACATGTAACGAACCTCTTTCGTTTCCTTCTTTTTCTCTTTCTCCTTATCCGACTCGGAGGAGCTGTCGTCATCCTCCACGAACTCCTTGCTGGTGAATTTTCCCGGGCTGGGTCCGGTGGTGGTGCTGGTCTTTGCCTTCTTCGGCGCGGGAGGTTTGTTCTTCTTCTCTGAAGCCTTCTTCTCCTTCTCTGCTTGTTTCTTTTTCTGCTTGAACTCATCGGCAGCGCCGCTGTCTTTGTACTTCTTCATTGCTTGGTTGTATTCCTCCTTTGCTTTGGCAGCCTTCTCTTCCCACTCCTGTGGAATTAAGTATAATTAATTATTAATAACTCATGAATAAACAGATGTCTACTGTCCTAGTTCTGGGGTTGGGCCTACATTCATAATGTAAAAGTGTGTAGCTCAAGAGACTTCCCTGTTTAGAATGGACAGACTATTCATACTTTTGAGAACATTATGCAGAGCTCTCAGGTTCAGGTTTGCTCACGATGTTTTTCTTTACTGTAATATGTGATTTACTGAAGCGTTGACGCCATTCAAAGACTTTTATTTATCAGTTCTTCAAACAAGAATTGTCATTTTAGCTGGCTAACTCTTAAGTAAATTTTGATCAACTACGAATTTAATTGTTATGAATCTTGTCTCAAAAATCCTAAGATAGCTTTATCAGTGACGCGTAAAAGCAAAATCGTCCAAGTGCAGTGAACAAACGTTTTGAATTACACGTACAGATTTGTCCTTAAGATCGCGCCACAGCTCGCCACCCTTCTTGGCGATCTCGGTGACCTTGACCCCGGGGTTGTCCTCGATGATCTTCTTACGGTTCTCGTTAAGCCACAACATGAATGCGGTGGACGGCCGCTTCGGAGCGTTCGCGTCCTTTTCACGTTTCTTCGTTTTCTCCTTGCGTTTGCGGGGCGCTTCCGACTGAAAGAAAACAGTGAAAACGAAAATGAAATAATAATTAATATTCTCATTTTAAACTAGTTGTTAAATGTACAATGTAGTAATACTGACTGAATTTTTGATTGATTGATAGAGATGCTCCATATCATTTGATACAAATAGGCCGTACCATTGATAGAGGATCTTCCCACAACGAAAACTATACAAGTCAATAGAAATGCAATGCAAGAGCTGCAGTGTGTAAAGCTTACCTACCACCTTCAGCATGATCATTATAAAACAAAACTTTTTAGAGTTCACAACTGAGGAAATTCAACAAAGCAGTTAAAAAAATTCATAAATTTTTCACCTGTTGAATGGAAATGGATTAAAGAGAAATGTGTAAAATTACGTCTTGTGTAGTTGCAATATGACTGATGTCTTAACCCAACCGCATTTAAAATATTTTAATAAATATAACATTATTAAATATAACACGATTATATTTATGCAAATATAGGTGTTTTACAATATTTCTCTTTGACCTATATATTTTTTAAAGTGAAATTATCGAGTAAGTGGACGAATTCACTAATATTGCATCATATAAAAATCAATAAAACCCTATTACTTGAACAAAAACTTATTTTTTTTATGTATATTCACATAAAACAACCTTACATAATGCTATTTATTGGACCAATTGGAACATAGGTTTTAATGAGATAAATATTAACCTATAAATAATGAATATTAACTTCATAATGGTTTTATTCCATTTTTTATGCATTAATAAGTAGCTATTAAGCTGACAAATAAGTATACAGACTACTTGATGATGGGTGGACACCGCCAGACATAACCATCTACAACACCAAAGGCATCTTCAAGTATTGTGACCCAAGATGGACACTTAAGACCCGATTGTACTTGCTTTCCGAAACTGCAATCCAAGTAGCAGCCTATAGAAGGCTCGGGTTTCTTCTCATAATACAGAATACCTAGAGCATATTCCAACACACATTCTCAATGTGTACTGGTGAAGGTAAAAATAAAAACTCACAATAGTGATGGTCTTTTTAGGTTTCTTCTCCTTTTTCTTCTCTTTCTTGCTATCTCCAGAGCCGCCGGACGCGTCCGAGTCTTCAGACGACGATGGATTTGTGTCGTATCTGTAAAAAGTATAAAACACATTTTGAAGTAAATCAAACTTTAAGGCGGAAATTCATTTCAATTCGGTGGTAGTAGATATCTTTACCTGCCAGTTACTACCCTCACTCTGGAGTGAGGGTGGTAATTCTAAGGAGGAGGGATTTTATTGGAAGGAGTTGATTCTAGAATCAGCTGTCGAATGTTAACACGTGTTAAAGGATGGTGTTAGCCACTTGCCATAAGGAAATCCGTCTGCTCATTGAGCAACTATTGAATTATAAAAGTTACTTCGTTAACTACCAACTCGAAAGTTATATACTGATAAGACTCTTATTTATTGATGGTAATATTAATAAACGTATATACTAACACACATCCCAAATGTATTTGGTTATTTTATTTGGTTGTTATAGATTATGAAATTTCAGATATGGATATATGAATAATATTTTACCGGTTACGGATATGAAATTATTTCGGATTATACGATTTTTTCGGATAATTTCGGTTACGGATATTACATGATTTTCGACTGGGAAAAATATATAATGCATTAAGAGGGTTGGACTTTATTTATAGGTATTATGATCACAGAAAAAACGCTAGTCTCGAAAATCAAATAATAAAAACTGTCTGAGAATAGAGCGACGTGGCTAGTGTATCGGCTCGGCCGGCGAAACCCGAACATAACGTGTTTTGTTTAAATTTTGCCTCTATCCGAAACATTTTTATTGGATTCGGATACAGTTATTTTTATCACATTTATTTCAAATATCCGTACTTTTAGCTACGGTTTGCGGACCTCCATAACATCCCTCATTACAACGTCAAAATGGAATCCTGTTATAAACAAACATAATTATAGCATGGATGTCACTTAACGGAAGTCACGTGATCAATAAAAAAACTCATCAACGGCGGCTACAAAAACAAAAGTATAGATATCTGTGGAGACTGACTCCTCGGCGACGTCGCTCTCCCTCGCCTTGTCGGGGTTGAAGTCCTCGTCGGTGCTCTCGTCGGAGCCGTCGCTGTCGTCGCTGTCGCGCTCCTTGGCCTCCGCCTTCACGCGCTCCAAGTACGCGTCCGGCTCCTTCTCCGTGTCCGAGTCACCGAAGTCGTCGTCGTACAGCGCCTTGTCCTAAACAATAATTCGCTGTTGAGATGTGTGTTCGTTACGTAGACATAAAGATGAACGTTTAAAATTTCCACGTTTATTATTGCTCCATACATACAAGTTACGTCTGGACGACTTGTTTTTTACACCACAAATTACTTTTTACTTTATATTGACGTGTACACAATCACACCCCCGCACTAGTATTCCCTGTGATGCGGTGGGTATGATCGCACAGAAATATGTCACGACAAACACCCATGGCCCGAGAACAAAGGTCTATCTGTCACATAAGATTTGCGTCGGCCGGGAGTCGAACCCGGAATCCCTAGCTCAACACGCTCGCTCACAACCGACTGGGTTAGGGTGTCGTTACATTATATATATACGTGATGTGCACTGATGGTCGGGAAAGACGCGCGGGTGTACGCTGTTCCTATTTTCTGACATAATAGGCGAATAAAACTTTCTTAGGCACCTTTCGTAAAAATTTCAATGATAATCAATATTCTTGGAACACCGTTACAACTTAATATCCTCTTAAGACAATGTTAAAATTATTATTTAAACTAACCTCGGGCTAATTACCCCCGCGAGTTGTAGACCTCATTTATAGGAATTGTCTTAAATACTCACATTCTTCCCAGTGTTCTTGACATGGAGTTTTTTAGAGGTGATATAGTCAAATAATTTGGCGTACTCTCCTTTTTCTATGCTGCTAAATGTGTGTATACTGCCGGATTTTAGCTCAATTTCAAAATCGAACGATCTGGAAGAATAACAAGCGTAGAGAATCTTAAGTATTTCGAAAACATAAAACTAACATTTTAATTTCAGTAGCCAGCTTGCGAGCAGATTTCTATGCCTATATTTCGACCCAATTATATCGTTGATACAGTAAAATAAGCAGACTTTACAATGACGTATATCAACCATATACTATAAATGTGAACCATACTTACTTTGTAGAGGAGGCTCCACCTCGGGCAAAGTTGACTGATGCAATCTCCTCGAAGCGTATGTGTACGGGCGGCTTGTGTACGTAGATGAAGCCCTTCTCCAGCGGGTACAGGTAGCCGGCGGCCGCTTTGTACGAACATGCTATGGCCGGCGTCTTGTGGTGCCTGCAACATCACGACCATCACGATGTAAGGGTACGGGACTTTCTTCGTATAATACACCATTATGGTCCAGTATCGCTTGGTTAAATTATAATGCCACCTAAAGCTCTGACTCATATCTACAGATTGTTGTCTAAGAATAACGACCGGGAACATTGGCTATATGTTTCCTCTGAGCACCAAAGCTGTCAAGAAATGTTCCCATTATGAGTCACCCATTTAACTCCCGACTGCATTTGAAATTGCTTAACCGCCTCACTTACGCACGGTTGAAACAAACTATTAAACACAGTTTTGCAATCTGTTCAAGTTTTGTACTTAAAAATATATAGAAATTAAATTAATGTCATACATACGGATATTACTAACATATCATTTCAAAAGGTTTGTAGCGTATTTTTTTTTAATTAAGGCTACAAATTTTACTAATGAAAGTGTCATTCAAAATAAAAAAAAGATAATAGACTGTAATTATCAAATAAAATCATACATTTAATTTAGATTCCACATCTTGTTATGCAATTGTTTATATATTCTCGTGTATCAATCTAACGACTTACCCCTTAAAGTCTCCCGGTCCTATGACCCTTCTGTTTATAATAACTTTCATTATTTTCGACAGCACTTCATATGTAGGACCAGAGAGTTCTTTACTTATTTTATCTTCGTACTTCTCTTTTAATTCCTCTCTGTAACGATTTAAATTAATTTAAAAATAACTGTTATTAACATATAAATGCATTTATAGATAAAAAATTAAGTATAATAACATCTTGTTCTGAAATCGTAGTTTGTTACACGAGCGTACAAGTACAAAAGTATGCATTTCAGTGTACACCAATACGACAAAAGTCAGTGACGACTCGCTATAAAATTATGGGCATGTATTAAAAGAATATCTCACTCTGTGAATGGCAGTTCCAAACTAGTTTCCTCTTCGATGCCGAATAACAAGACCAAGTAATGATATCTAGTTTGACCCTGTTTGATGGGCGGGTCCAGGGAGACCACAAAGAACATCTGCCTGGTGTCCTTGTGCGGCAGCAGGAACAGTCTTAGCACTGTCGACATGGGGATCTTGTAGTCAAACGTTTTGCCGTGGAGTTGGAAAAATGTCTGGAACACTTTGATGTCGTAGCGACCACTGTGGACGAAGATGTTATGTTGTAATTATTACGCCACAATAAGTGCATATATAGAGAGATGCGTTTTTTTGTGTAAAGGAATTTGAATGTCGATTGATCTATCAATATAGATTATTGAACAACATTACCGTAAACGGACTAATAAATGGAATACTTAAATTTATAAATATGTATAGAGGAATTGTTCAAACTGATAAACAGATTTTATGTTAAAAAAGTAATGCACTAATTTCGGTGAATAAGATCACTGTTAAAATAGTTTTGTACAACTTGTAGTTATAACAACAACGATAATTGCAGTACATAAGTAGGTATATGTAATAAAATGGTATTGAATGTAAAACTTACCGTGGCGTAAGGCATTGCAGTTCGCGGAAGATCGCAATGGCATCGCCCGACACAGAGATGACACTGGCCTTGTTCATGACTTGTTGATGGAATGCCTCCACAGCATCCATGTCGCCAGCCAGCTCGTTGGTTGGTATGTGGAACCGCATTTCCATCAATGATACGGGTGTGTCGTCATTCTAAAATTTAATTTCACTGTATAAATACTTTTACATACCCTATAGCATTATATGGGACTGTTATAACATAGTTTATAATGATGCCGTCTACAGCTATGCTAAAGCAATACTACTTATTGAGTCTTTTATTATTTTTTTTATTTTATACAGAAGAAATATCTCATGAATGATAAAGTCAATGTAAATCAATGCTTGACTACACTTCTATGAGATCAATGAATCTTGGTAATCTGGAATATTGGAAAAAGCTTATTTATTCTTAACTAAAAGTCATTTACACTGTACTGGAACGGAAACACCGACGAGGGCAGCCTATGGCAATCCTTCTCGCAATTTTCGTAAACGACGAATTAGGACGCATTGTCGGTACTGGAAGGATGGTCACGACAAAAAGGTGTATAGTCGCCGACTTTTAGTCGAGTACATTTGCTTTTTAGTAGTATGTTTTTTTCTTGTAAACTTTTGTGAATCAGCCCGTTCACTGCAGTTGTACGATTCATGATTTCACCAATCAATAAAATCAGAGTTGATGCACCATTGGGGGCCTAATCTGGAGACGCTAGGATGACCGAACTTACCCCTCCAAAGGTCACCATCTGGTCCTCTCGTTTGTCAGAACTAAACACAGATTGTATTGATTGAAGTAGCACTTTAACCCACTTTAAAGTTAATCTAATCCACCTCTTTGTATCTCAGCAGTGCCCCGTCCCCTAAAGATCATAGATCATTTCAAGTAGTTGGGTCATTGATTATTGAATTACCTAGCTGATAATTTGGACATTAGTGTGAGCAAAAGGTACTAACTGTGCAATGTGACATTCTAGACTAAAAGTGTGATAGATTGAAGTAGTTTGTAAAATGAACAGGTTAAAATAACATTTAAGTGCTTCTACCAAACTCTTTACACATGCAGCTCATGGGTGAAATACAAGTAGCGTGTAACCTTCTTGTCCATGGAGGATGCTGCCATGGCACTTCAGTGCACCAACTGTTTTTGGAAAGGGTATTTGTGAGTTTTCACACCATCATCCATAAGCATTGTGACTCTATACTTGAGCAGCTGCAAGTCAGCACTTATAGCCACCTCAGTGTTTGGACATACCAAAGGGGAATTGCCCATGGCATGACAAGGGTTAATGCATGCTGCATGCTTGCTGATGCCAAGTATTAGCTTATATAATAATGCAAATTATTGCTCAATGGTTATTAGTGAATTACTCACCATATATTTAAGGATTCTTTTTTTATATTATTAACTTTATCAACTTATCTAATATGTTTTTAATTGACATCCAAAATACAACTAAGATTTAATGTTCTAGGGTATTGTTGTTACCTGGTGGAACTCTAGTGTAACTTCATTTTTGCCAGTGTTGCACTGAGATACATAGTGCAGCGGGATCTCAAAAGCAGTATTGGAGCCCACATTGAAACTGAGCACAGCTCCAGTGAATTTAGCTGTGCCCCAGTTCCAGCCCTTGAGGGACAGCTCCTTCTCTAGCATATCTTTATTATAGTTTGATTTAAAGAATTTTGCAACTTTTTCTTGTTCCTGCAACATTAATTTACTAGACTTATTGACAAGAACAAAAAGTTTAAGATAATTACAACACTATTTTAGTTATAAATACAATTTTACATAATATACATACAATTTGAATTTATATAGCGGTCTACAACTTTTCTATAGGAAATTTTAATTTGTATTGAGTTATTTCAAACATTTATTCTGACGACATAATTCATAGCAACATTTGTCACAAAAAAGTTTATACTATGTCTGCCTGTGAGAAAGACTATCTCATACTAAAATGTTTGATCTTTAATCTTTGGCTTCACATAAACTTATAGGGCTTTAGTTATTTGAGGTTGGTACAGAACATGTGTTAATGACTAGTTAATACCAAATGTATTGGTGAAATGTACAACAATCTCGTGTTTAAAATCATATAAATAACCTACCCCATCTTTGAATCCTCCGTATCTATGTAACGTGCCATTCTTCAGAAATATCCTCAAACCCCAAGATCCGATGAACTTTTGAAAGTTAACTAAATCTATGTCATTCGCCGATATCTGCTCCACCTTCCCAGTCTTACTATTTTTAAATACTATATTCTGATCAGTCATTTTTAATCTTCCTGGTACCTACAATAAACAAAAAAATATCAAAAACAACTTTCATGAATTTCACTACAAGTAATAATTTGAATTATGGAAATTACCATAGCGCCCTTAATTTCAGCCTGTACATCATTATATTCCAGAAATTCCATTGCTGCCAGGTTATATAAATGAGCAACAAGCTAGTAATTAAATAAATAAAGTTATAATCAGTAAATGTGTAAGTAAAATGCCGGAATCGTAAAAAAACAGCGAAAGCAATTGAACAAAGTCAACATTCAAAATCAAAAAAAATTCGCAGTCTGTCACTGTCATAAAATGACATCACAATAGTTAAAAATTTTGTATACTATGGAACATTAAAGTCGGTAGACTAAAGAATTTCGTGTGCGTAAACTTCAACTGACAACCCATGGAATAGCGAATAGAAAGAAAACTTGAGATAACCACCACGTGTCTCTAGTATCCACAGAGTACATTAGTATACTAGTATCCAAAGTGAAGCCAGTGCCAGTGTGGGTATTGTATAATCTTGCTTACGAACCTACCCTACGAAAAGATCATGAATCTCTTTTAATAAAATTTAATAGAGTTATAAGAAAGAAATAAATATAGAAGTATCATAATAGTTTCCCTACAAGTCACCAAGTATTACAGTATAGGTTTGTTAACTTATTGGCTTTCTCCCAAGCTTATGGAAAAAAAATTACTTTGGAAGACAGTATCGTTATTTTGATGGGCAATATTAGGGATGTTAAGCGTAAATATAAGGTAACTGAACATACAATTGTTTACACGTCATAGATACGACAAGTTCACTCGACTCATTTATTTTAGTTGAGAAAAAACCACCGATAGATCCTAAACTAAACAGCAATAACAACTAAGCGCATGATACTCAAATCGTTATGCATTTAGACACGCTCAAAAAATTAGGTGTCGGTATATTATAGATAATATGGTACTAGTAATCACCTCGGAGATAATTCAAAAATAAATGCATGTAGTAACCCCAGAAATGACAAGAGTGCTAAATGGTTGTAACACATTTGTGTCAAACAAAATCTTATTTTTGTTTTATCGGAGGTAAAAAATTTTAGTAGGAAATATTATTACGCAAACAGTTACAAAAAATAATATTGCTTCAGTTATAAGTAAACACGACGCATGTTTTTCTTTTTTATCTGCTGGTGGAGATAAATGTAAAAATTGTGTGTTTGCAGTTTAAACAAAAAACAGTTTCACTGTAAAAAATTGAATGAATTTGGCTTCGCTTGTTTAATTAGTGTGGCGATGTTAACAACATATTTATTTTAATGTGTTTTAATTTTAATAAATTAAATTGCACTTAACATTAAGGTATAAACGAATAAATAACAGTGCTCCAATCGGTTTGGAGTATGTCTGCATGAGATCCTAAAGACTACATCAGGTATGCAAATACTGTAACAGTAAAACTTATACAACGCGAATGGACGTAAACGTACATCTGACATTATATACAATCCATTAAAATTTTTGCCAAATTTAATTGATAACGGAATGTCACATTAGGTGGCGCTTCTCAAACTCAGATTTTTCAAATATCGACTTCCCTGATCTGTGGTTTGCCTCAGTGTAAGTAATTACTGTATGTCATTTTGTCAATAACGTCAAGCAGTCAGTCTGTTTCACTGAAATACTCTGTGAGTGACGTGTTGTGTGTTGTGTATTTGCTGTCCTGCTGTTTTGACTTTAGATTTACGTATGCTATCTTGATACTTCTATCTCAGATTTCTGGTGTAGTCTGTGTTATATTGTTTTTCCAGCTTTGGTTTTATAAATTTCCATCAAACTGAGCAAATGTTACGGTACTATAGTTAAGATTTTAATAGATATTATAAATAAGTAAGAGATTAGTAAACAAAATAAGTTCGTTTATGTGAAATTATTTACAAACTTATTTCAACGAAAGTTCTGAAACGGGTATTTGGTTTACAAACTTTTAGGTACAATCTGCAAATCCTATGGCGTCATTATCTTTACCCCGGGTGCTCCAATTGAAGAAGAATAGTCTGGACGCTGAGCGTGAGCAGTTCGAGAAGTTTCAGGTATCTACTAATTTATATTATGCAGCGTTCAGCGTGGATGATATCGACAGTTATTGCGAAGATTTTTAATTAATGATTATTATCATATTTTACATAGGTTTTACTTAACAACTCTGGTTCATACTTTTGTGATGTGATAATTGTGTATGTCCATGCCACCCGCAACACAGGGAATCCTAGTGCGGGGGTGTGAGTGTGTAAACGTTTATTTATTTATTTATTTTTATTTTTATTTGTCTAAGTAATTCGAAGTATTACTAATGTAATAGATTACTTTAAATAAAAAATATCAGGAATATATATAATATGTAGGAACTGGAATCTGGAGTATGTAGGTGTATATTGTAAATGTCTGTCTGATATTAACAAGGAATCCAATGTCATGGCTTACATGGGCAGTATTATATTCATATATTTTTTTTTAATTTTAAAATTTTCATGAAGCTTAAGATATGTTGAATACATAGTTCTGTTATTATTCTATTATAGATATTGACCAAAACCTTATTCTCATTCATAGGTCAATAGCTTTTGTCAAATAAGTGAAATACCTTTAAGCAATCTTAATGATCAGCTTTTAAGCCATATCAAGTCTTCAGATTACTTCATAAATTTCGATTGGCCACTAATACCCACTCCATTATATTCTGTAGCAGCAGGGTAGATTTCTAGGCTTCCTCTATTAATAGAAAAGCTTGTGTGATTTGCTTATGGGGAAAACCACTCAATAACCGATTATGTTTTGTTATTTTAGTAAGGACAAAGGAAACAAATGTTAATTTGTAGTTTATGTTGGTTATTGTGACCGGCTAACTGTTCAGAACAACTAACTGTTAACTAGAAGTCATCATTGCAGGAGACCACACAAGTACTTAATAAGATATGATTGTGTGAATGAAATGTCAGTAAGAAAGTATATTTTATTTTTTTACTTACTGTCTGCCTGCATTGGGTATATATGACCATTCTTGTAGTTTAATGGGGTAGCCATAGATGGACGAAGCTTGAGATTGTTTTGTTTCCAATATAAGTCAGACCAAGTTTCTTATTTAAAGTCACCAGCTCTATGACGAACAAGGCATTTCCACTCTGTTTTATCATCTGCCTAATCCTTCCATCTGGCTGAGTCTATGTTGCATCTTTTAAGATATCGTTATACATAAGATATTGGTGACCAACTTTAGGTTTGCTAAGCGATAAATTTGAGAAAATGATATGTTTTACACTTCTTTCATCTTTCATATGTGCACTGTGACTACACAGTTGATGTTTCATATGGTTAGCTTAAATACGGCTAACATTTACTCATGGCATAATATTCTCAGGTATCCAAGGTAGAACATATCTAAAATGATGGTTTTGTAGATGTTTGTTACTACTATGGCCATGTAAATTGATACCACACAGCAGCATTATTGATTCTGTAAGTTGATATTTTCCTGGAGCAGTCAAAATTGCAAGCAGAAATTAAACCATGAGAACTGCAATAAGTTTTATTTGAAAACGTAAGGTATGTCAAATTTACTTACACTATACATATATTATTGCAATCTTTAGTTAATGTTTATCGATATCCTATAAATGTTATTAAACATCTGATATTTTATATTTTTAAAATCTCAGAAAATTGTGATATCTTTCAATCAATATTTATTTTAAATATGTAGGGGAAAAATACAGAATATCACAGGCAGGCTAATGGAAATTTAGCTTAAGAACATCAATTTACCCTTAAAGAAATGTATCGGTATCGGTTGTATACACAAGAATCATAACAGCTGTGCAGTATGGTACATTATCAAAATTATTAGTCATTGATTATTCACCGAGTTGAATCTATATCTATATGAATCATGAATAGTATAAAATAAACTCGCGATATCGATATATGTTTATGCAAATATACATGTGATTATATTTATTGAAAACATAGAGTACTGATGGTCATTTAGAGCATATATTTTGATCATAATTTTGGTGATATGTACTTCGAATCCAGAATTTTTATTAACCCTATCATTAATCTATGTATTATGTTCTAAATTACTATAAGTTCTCTATAATGTTTTGAATTTATAGTCTTTAGTGGTACGAAGTTTTTGTTGCACATAATTGTAATTATTTCTCGTAATGTTAATATCATAACACAATATTCTTCAGTGGATTACATACTTCTCTGAACCGCCGTTAATAGGGTGTTATTAGGTTTCTTTTGTTGTTGCCTCTCGTAGTTTCCGTGAAATACCGTGCATGAGTTTGCTGAAACCAATGATATATTGCGATACTAACGGTGTATTGCCGATAAACCGATAAACGACATTTATCGAGGTCTTATCTAACAACAAAAGATAATTATTGTTGTGAGGACTCGACGCTTTCGATAGGTTATCTTCATATCTACTTCATTTGTATTCGGTTACTTGTATTCAGTGTACAAATAAAAATATTTAAACCCCAAAATAGCTACGTTATTTACGCTTGAATTTTAGACATCAGTTTGTGGGTAAGTTACAAATACATATACATTCTATTGACAGTTTAAAAATGTGTTCATAATTCTGTTATGGTCCTGTTGAGATAATGGCTAAAGTAAAGTAAAGTTTCCTGATGCCCACGTCACCCTTTCACTATCGCACCATCCGCCGAAGAATGAAGTTCCATCCAGACTGACTACATTTGTGGCATTCCTCCACGGTTCGATTCTTGCGATCTTTTTTTGCTGCGCACATGCTTCCTTCTGAGGCATTCCCGAAGCGCTATGATATGGAGTTTTTCAAAAAAAGATGTGAAAAGGACTTTCCTCCAGTGTCGGCGTTGCAATTGTGGCTCTGGTGTTGACTATGTCCATAGGAGACGGTGACCACTTACCGTCAGGTGGCCCGTCTGCCTTTTCCTCTGCTGTTCTGTCTATAAAACAAAAGTATTAATACAGAGTAATACAATAAATAAACGCTTGCATATGTATAACCGAAACCAGATCTTGTAGCGGCAACATACAACTAAGATCCAAGAACAAATATTCATATACGTATATAAGTGACACTAGCTCGAGAATCGAATTCGGTAGCTTTTGCTCGGCAGGCGTGGCACTAACAACTGGGCTGTATCTTTATTCCACTATGATGACAACATTAATATAACGCGAACAATCCAAATTTTGTGTTTGATTCTTTTATATCGAAGACAATGTATTGGTCGACTTTTTTCGCCGAACTCTATGCCAACATTGTTGTCGTATATCGGAAATGTCGGTAGCCCCTTTCGTAGATAATTATACCAAATTAGTGCAACATTCATGATTAAACTTAAACTTAAGTACCATTATGGTTGGATATAAAAAAAATTAATCTTCTGATCCTTGATCTTCATAATTTATAATGTATGTACATTATAAAAAGAACTCTTGTACCATATTCCATGCTTTAAATCAGACTTACTGGCATATATTCTGTTTGGTCTGTCGGCCTGTTTGGGTTTTAATCAAACGGATAGTTGTACTTTTAATTGGCTTGAAGGCGAGAGTGGGTCGCTGCCGCAGTGGAGTGTTCGTGATTGTCGTTTTCCGCCCACACTATCGACTCGTGTATCCAGTTTCCGTTACATTTTCATATTCACTTGATTTATCGTTCTGTCGTCTCGCGCCCCTGTATCCCTTCCCTTATTACTGTCCATACGGTATATACCTACCTAAGTGGAGGCGATTGGTAAATGAAGATGAATTACTGGTGTTCGAACGAAAGCAGGGTATCCATAAAAGTTTCATTAAGTGTAATGGATGCCCTTAGAACTAATTCATTACATTTATTATATCACAACATTATAATTCTTAGAATCTTTAATATAAGTTTTCATTAGCTATTTAGAATCATAAAGTAATTGTTCTCAAACAAAAAAATTCGTATTAGTGTATCCCTGACTTTTAAATGAATAAACCAGCTGGATACTCTATCAGATACGTACCAGTTCGGGAGATGTTTCGAATGATTAAATGTGAAATACACAATTCTTCATAGTAATTATTAATTCATGTGTGAATCGTCGTGAACCTTCGGACTTAATTATTTGAATTGAATGTTGTTTTTGTTTTGTGTATCGAAAGAGTTGAGTAGGGATCGCATTGATATATGAAGAAACAATCATCTTAACTTCGAGATACTACTCAAGGTGTTAGATATTATAACTTTCCATAAATAGCAGTTTTTTTTTTTCACGGAAATATCCGCATCAAACAAATTAAACTTAGGGTTGTTACTTTCACAGGCAGTGTCATTACAAACTTTGTAACAGGATTATCAACAAACTGCTTTAATGAAGCTGCCATCGCGGTTCATTTTTCTGTAAGGTACATATATGCGAACTTCGCGGTCTGTTTTATTACGAGTGTTTACATAACATCCTTCTCATACTTGATATCTTTAGTGTAGGAAAAAATATGAATTACTGAGTAATCTCGGATCAACAATTACACCTGTATTCAGTTGCTGACGTTGATGAAGTGAATAATACTTTAGGTGTTTTCCGATGAGTAAGCTGCATGATAAGGTTTTTAGGTTCGGTATTGGGCGTATTGGTGCGGTCTAGACTCAGGGTGTCGTCAGAGGCGACAGAAGCCAGCCTGCTTGGTGGTAGTGCTTAGCGTAAGGATTATATTATCAGTATTATTATTAAGTCATTAATATTATTACTGGTACTATTATCTTCCCGTGAAGCCTGTCTGGCTAGATACTTTTGGTCTTGCTGATGTCCATGGGCGACGGTGACCACTTAGCATAAAAAACCGTTTTCAATCGGATTGCCTAAAAGATAACTTATGTATACGAATGGAAATTAATCTCGTTCCACACAAATGTTGTCTTCACTCAGTGGTACATATTAGTACAATGTACTATCCACAACTCCTTTGAGTTATATTCACGTTATTGTATTTTTAAGATGTTAAATATGTATTTATTATATAGAAAAAGTTGTTAGAAACGTGTGCTAAACCCAACTCCCAGAATCCTGCAGGTATACAAATAAATGAATTTTTAAAAGTTCAAAATGTTGAAAAGACTGCTGGTCTTTCTAGCGAAAGTTCCGAATAATGTGGAATTCACTACCAATCCCTAAGCGGTCTTCTGGCATTCATGGGGGAGGTTCCAGGATTTCGTGTAAAAGCGGTGCAAATCAACTAAAGAAATCTTAAGACATGTCGAGTTGAAAAATACAAAAAAATCGGCGTTCTAGATGTTTCTCGTTTGAGTTTCAAGCAGCCATGTACGACTTATGGCCTTTCTATTCCCACGCTACAAACGCCTACTGGTATGCCGGTGTGTGACGTGACGTAGATAATGCATTACAACGCATTCGTTGTGGTTATTATTTTAAATAGTTATTGCAGTGTTCTCCATTTTTTATGAACGTTTATAAAATCTTGCCATTGCATCTGGTAGGTGCTAATTATTAGTTATATTATTATACTAGCAAACTACCCTCGCTTCGCTTGAGAAAAACTACCCTACGCATAGAAATAGCATCGCATTGGTTAGGAAAACCCACATTTTGTGAATTAGAAATACTTATATTAATTCATAACTTCTTTATTTATGAACGGATTGAAATGAAACGAACTGTAAATGTTAACTGACGCTTACTACAATACATTAGTGAAAACTGTATCGGATAAAATGTTTCTGAGATTATCGCGAACAAACGCACAGACAAACAGACAAAAATTCTACAATCTATAAAATGGATTCTATTGCGTTAATAAAGACCCTTAATAGTAGTTTTTCTCATATATTCTTAATGTACTGCAAGTGATCAATTAGAATTTTATTATATGTATATAGATCAGAATTTATGATTTTTGCCTGGGTTAAGAATAAAAAAAATAATAATTTAATAACAATATGGTTCATTTAAAACACGAATGTGTTTAATCCCAAGGAATTATTGAGCCGGTAATACGAAGTTATCGTAAATAAGGATTTAATTAAATAAAGTGTCACACGAGATATGTTGTATTAGCACTGTCGCCAGTGTCGTCATTATACAGAAAACCTGTGTGTATCCTTAAAGTAGCACGCGGCTACAACTATCATGCTTTATCACGCATTTAAATATTTATTGTGAATCACTGTATTGGTTTATGTGCGGTTTATTCTTTGCAGTGTGGTTGAATCACTGTATTTCTTTATCTACGGTTTATGCTTTGCAGTGTGGTAGCTAGCTAGTCAATCAAAAATCCCTCGGTGGTCCGATCAGTAGTACCATCAAGGTTAAACAGAGTAATTCAGAGCTCAGTGTTCTCCAAAAGTAGAGATTTGACGTCATAACTTCCCGCGATGTTAAGCAGAGTGCACCATGAGCAGGGAAGGTTGACTTTGACTGAAAGATGGATGGAGCCTCTCGGATATAGATACATTTTAAATCCATTCGTTCACTTCAAGGTTTTGTCTTTAAAGGATTGTGTAGTAAACATTTGAAACAATTTTAGCAAATTTTCACCACAGACACCATTAAGGAATGGTTGAAGAATGTTGAGTTCGAGAGAGGCAACCTTCTCGAACTCTGCTGGCACATTTCCTGGCGATGACAACTGTATCCTTGTTAGTTCATTTTTCATTTTAGGAAATAAAAAAGTCGCGTAGTATCATTAGTTTTTAAGTGATAACACTGCCCATTGTATTTGTACGTGTTTGTATATCTATTTCTCTGTACTGTTATGCCTTGTGGCGTACAAACATGAAGAGTTTAATAAATACTCAAATATCAATTCATGATTAGATGGAGGGTGATCCCAACAGGTGAGTTGTCATGAAACACCCTAGTTTTCAACGCTGATGCACGAGAGGTTTGTCCTATTGAGGTATTATATATCCTGTTCGGTAATAGCAATGAAAACTTCTGCGATTTGCTAGTACGTACCTACCATTCGTCATTGATGCTACTTTGATTTCGTAAACGAATTGACGTCAAACATCCCGTCGAAGTAAAAAATGTAGCGATAACACATTTTCCTGTTTCACAAGGATTTGGTTTATCTAGAAATAGCCAAACCGCTGTTTGACCCTTTGTTTCATGATCATATCAGTAAATACAAGATTCATCAACTGTTAAACTTCGTAAATTATTCATTCAAATTTAGTAATCACGCCATGGCATCATTGCACACGGTGTCCATAAGCATATGGTGGTTGTTTGACACAAGCTACTATTTATATGTCAGTGAAAAAACTTATTCGTGAATCTTGCTGTGGTGTGTGGGTATATCGTCGATGTGGATTTACATATGTAACTTTCTGTAACCACAGACATTTGTTACAATCTTGAAATATAATTCCACTGTTTCATTATGGATAAGACGGCACTGCTACTAAATAACTTTTATAGAGTTATATTTAAAATTATTTACAGATTTATTTCTATTAATGAAGACCGAAAACGAATCATTTGTAGCCGAAATAGGGCTCAACATCCTGAACAAAATACAAGATTTTTTAAACAAATCTGTTTAATCTACTGGGTGTTCTGTCCCAAATGTATCTTACGATGGCTCTATTTATAGCTTATTAACACAAATCAGTTTGATGTTTATCTTTTCAAAATACGATTGTTGTATCTCCCTTTACATTGTTGGATTACCCTCGACCAGCTTTTGAAATGTTTCTTCGGTATTCCAATCGTTTCACGTAGCATACAACCGTTATAGACAGGCCAGGTCGCGGTATGTTCCGCATAATTTTCAAACGTTTCCTAACACCCGCGGCCGACGCCACAGCTACGTAACAACTGTGATAATAGCTGGTCAGCAATCAGTGCGTGAATGCGACTACCGTCACATCGGCGTGACCAATCTCATATTTATTTTAATTACTTGACGTGTGGAGTTTTGAGGTGGTTTCCTTTTATGTAACGATTAGTAATCCATTCTCGCTTTGCTTCGGGTTGCTTATTCTGCAAGTTTGCGAATACAGTATACGTGTAGCATCAGTGCGGAGGAGTTAAAACCGCAGGAAAGATTACTGATTAAAATGGGTGTATTAAAAAGCTGTATTTTATCGTTTCAACGAATGCTTTTGAAATCTTATAAATTATGTACAAAACACACACACACACACACACAAAAATGTACAAATCCGCAGGTGTAATAATTTTCTGCCCCGTTAAAATAATTATATAAAGTTAAAATAATAATTAAAGTGACTATTTGTTGTGAATTATCGCGTCGAACACGTATTTGTATGTTTTAACGACAAAAGACTTCATAAATCGATGTAAGATAACATTTTTGTAGCTCTCTAAATTATTTTTTATTTTTAATATTATTTTTCGTCTTTTATAATGATACTTTGTGCGTTGCCTCTAAAGGCCCGAGGTCAAGACAAGTGATAACAACGGCCGTCTCGCAAAAACTAGTATTCTCATCATTGCTACCTTCTTGACAAGCTTGCTTTGACCCAAATAACGAGAGGTTGAAACAAAACAATAATCGTAGACCTGGAAACAAACAGCGCACAAAGTTACGTTAGTAGTTAAACTTATTTGGGTTGCGGTATGAGAGAAACAATGATTGGCGAAACGTTATATTGAATATGTATGTATAATGTGTGTATAATTAATGAGTAGTTCTAATACTACGGGAAGTCGTGTGGTTAAAGAGTAAAAAGTGGGTGGAGAGAATATATTGGAATAGAAGTTTCTTTAAGCGCTCCTAACAGCGCTATTTTTATCGGAGTAGTGTTAGCCCAAAAAACACGAAAGATTTTGAAGCGACTACCCGATGAACAAGCAGATGAAGTGACCGGATCGTAAGTGGCTATCGCCATTCATAGACGTTCATCCCACTGACTCATAACTGTCTCATTGCAGACCAACAAAAAACAATAAACCCGCTTTTGATAACTTTTAAAGTATATCAGTAACATTGAATTTAAAGAATTTTTAGGTGAAGTGTAATGTAACGTAAGCAGCTTAGATGGAAGTGGGGAAGTAAAGGGGAGGGGGTTTGGGATGATTAGGGACTTTAGGGTAGGTATTTTAAGCATTGAATAAAATATGTCAAAACATGTATATATAACTAAAGAAGTTTTACTCTTTACGTGTGTACATACTCATAAGCGCATTATTTTTTTGTGCCATATCAACTACAAGTATTCATGGTACTCGCATCGTTGTAATGCATCAAGGGATTGCTTACAAATATTGCCATAACACGACGGGCTTAACGACGTACGTTTATTAGGTATATTATTTCGCTCGGGGAAGAATGGCGAGCATAGATAGCGTCTTCTCTTTCCCAATGGTCTCGGCAACCCTTCAGTTGCTTTGTATCACCTGCCGCCTCCTACTGCTTTGCACAAATAAAGTGGAACACCAATATGACCAATTTTAGCATTTAATAGTTCCTATGTTGATATATTTTTTGTATATTTAGGTTGCGACAAATCATTTGTTCATCATAGTTATTATTGCGTGATCCTTGCACACAGACATATGAACAAGAATTCCAAAAACCTATCTTTAGACCTCTGCATAGATTACGACATCTACCTACATTAGAATTTTCAGAAAATATTTAACTTACAGAGTCGATCCTCTCACAGTACAGTTGAAATATATTTTGCTTATCGCGAAAACTCGTAGCCTCAGCGTCATAGATGGTGAGACAGGTTCAAATCGACTGCGTGCCTATGTCGGTGGGCGGCTCGGTTTTGCAATCTATCCGCTGGTATGATCGTTACCGCGAATACCACTAGCTTGTGAAATCGCCATTGTAATTTTTCAATGCACAATGCAATTCGTGCATTTCCTACAGTTCGTACAAAACAATGTTGGGTGTAAACGTGATAATCACTGACTTATCATGTTTTCATCATAAAACTAGTCAATTAACTTAATTTTTTTTTTAGTTATGTAGGCACTACTAGTTTTATATCAATTTCTTCTGCTATTATCAAGTCTTAATGAAGACATTTCACCACGTAAATTAATTGGTAGTGACCCTGCTGAAGTTTCGATACTCAGTCGATTCAGACTAGATTCATTTCGCTCTGGAATGGGTCTGTACCCGTCTATTTTGCCTGAGTAGCAAATTCAAATAGTGAGTACGACTTTTACCTACCTGAATGTAAAAAAAAGTCTTAGATCATCAAGCTGTCCATTTTGGGCGTTGGCAATAAGGTTTGCTTACAACTTTGTGATCAACACTTAAGACAAGTATTATTTAATGCGAATAACATCAGAATGTCAATGCCAAATTATGTACATGTCCTTAATACACCGACAGAGGTAGGTTGAGCAACGCTACATCGAAAGTCTTATTTGCAAGTTAATTTCTTGCGAATGGTTCTTATTGCGATGTAACGATCAAAATAAATTGTTGATATCTCTCTTTGTAATATGTTCAAGCAAACAAACACTGATTTTTTTAACATTACCTTGAAAACAGCTTATTCGAAAATCGTTTTACCCAATGAATTATTTGAATAACGAGCGAATTCCTGGATGATGCTAATGTTATATTCATATACTGAAATTAGACTAGGTTCAACGCACTTGGCGGTTAATGGGAGTGATACCACAGCAAAGTGTTATTTGTACCGAAAAGTAAATTTGTTTATCGTATCGATTTCCATCCTTGGTTTAAAACCAATTTACTCTATTCATGACGCACTTTACGAACTAAAGGACCAGACACTGGCACCAGATTTTTTTTTGTTCCACTCAGCTTAATTCCGATAATACTCGTGCGTTTATTACCTGCCTGGCTGTCTTATTACTTTCATTCATATTTACAAGTGAAGCTTTTTTAACATGTTTCTGTTGCATTATCGAGAATGTCTAATAATAATTGTCTTGGGTTGCCTTCGTTGCGCCGGCTATGCGTTGGCAACACTTCTCGTGTTATATACGTCCATTAAAGGCAGGGACATTCCCGCGGATTGAGTAGCTCGTTTGCCGACCATCGATTTAAATATAGAAGGTAACAAATGTCGATCGTATTCCTCGTTGAACTCTTAAATGTGCCTGAAGTACTGTGTCCACTATCAACGAATGTGTGGTTTGACGGTATGTTAGTTAATATGAATATTATAACAACAAAGTCCTCATATTTTTTGTACAAGTGTATTTTCCTACTTTATTAGGTCAAATGGATGAAACAAGTTTTGAATAGTTGGATACATGATTTTTCCATAAAACATCCAGAATCGGTCGGAAAAATTGTGAGAGACATTAAAATACCTGAAGTGGTCGCGAATCGAATATTTTATTCACGTTTTATGATGTTTTCCGGTCATTTTAGAAGTTTTATTGAAATCGTTGAATTCTATTTTAGCTTTCGTTGGTGTTCCAATGATCAATTTTCCCGATGGGTACAAATATTATCAAAAAAAACCTGTTGCTGACATCATATACATAAACAGAGGTGTCGTACTACGTTTTATAAACGAGAACATCCGCAGTGTTTGGTTCATTTCGACCAAACGGGAGATGGCTCGTAAAGTAGTGTTTCCGGAATTAGTGTGCTCCGCGTGGGAGCCACCGCCGCTCGGAGGGCGAGGAGGGAACTAAACGATCGATTTATCGCTTCTGATTCAACGCTTAACCTACATATGTAGGGATTCTTTCGTAATCCGCAACTTGAATCATATTTGTGTATTAATTGCAATATTATTTGTATAATGATAACTCGAAGGCGTTCTATGAGTATTCCTATAAATATTCTTGGTAGATTTGAATTTCTCATTGAGGGCATGGAAAGTGTCAGGATGCTGAATAAAAAGACGGATTACATTACCAACAAGATTTTTCGTGTACTACCTTTGTTTTTTGATAGTGTTTTTTAATCGTTACGTTAATAATAAAATTGTAAACGATGCAATAACATGACAAGAGGTGTAGATATGACGTAACATTGAAAAAAGACGACTCATATAATAATAATTAGCGTAAATTATCAACTCCACATAGGCACGTCGTGCAACTTACTAATGATGAAAATATGAAGTACACTTAGCAAAGTTGTTGTGTATTGAGATTTTCATAAAAAGCCTTCCAACGAAATTTGCGACATTTCTGGTGGATATTAAAAATATATATATATATATATATATATATGTATGTATACATTTCGCTCAGCTTTGTCCTAAAAATTACGAACCCAACACAAAACAACTTAATATGTTATCAAAAAAAAAATTACCTCAATTTGAAGAAGGTGAATTTCTTGGTTTCGTCTCCTAATTTTCCCTCTTTATGGGTGGCATTTTTTTTTATTTAAGTAGGATCAAACAGGGATTGCACTTTCTCAAGCAAAAAAAGGAATTTCCCAAATCGGTAATATAGGAGTTC
This sequence comes from Megathymus violae, assembly GCA_003671415.1. Taxonomy (NCBI): domain Eukaryota; kingdom Metazoa; phylum Arthropoda; class Insecta; order Lepidoptera; family Hesperiidae; genus Megathymus; species Megathymus violae. The sequence continues at coordinate 173,232 of PDGT01000074.1, forward strand.
TGAGGCAACAAATAAAAAAAATACAACCTTCTCATTTTTTGAAGCCGGGTAAAAATCAGCCTTACTTGTCGAGCCTTTCTCGAGTGATGATCTTTCTTGAATTCGGCGATTTATTTTTATTTATATCGATGTCTCGGTACAACGAGCTCAGGGCTCTGCTATGTCCATATTGTATCGATTAATGAAAAAATAATTCTTTTGTTGCAGGTAATTGTACATTTCAAAGCAATAACGAAGATAATCCGATGTTAAACTTCAAACAACACACAGCCGGTATGTTTTCAATATGGTATAACAAAATGACAGGGTCTGTTACCCGCGGTTTTTGTGACGTCGATAACGAGGTCACCCACGCCACAACAACAAAGGACTGAAATACAATCTTTTTTAATTGTGCTACTGGATTTGTTAATTCGCTGTGTTCAAATTCAACTTCCTCTCTGTTGTATGTTTGAAAAACTTTGGACTTGTCATTGTTTTTGTGTAGGACTTTGAATACGCTTAGGTAATTTTAATAATGACCACGTATTTGAAAAAATATTTTGTTTTAAATATTCAGGCTGTTTTTTAACTGGAGCAGTACGGAGAATTTATAAACTATTAGATGTAACGAAACCATCTTAGATAAATTTAGAAATTTTTGTTGCCTAGTTGTTTGTTGTCGCCTAGGGCGAGCTGTTAGCCAAAAGTGAGGTTTTTTTGTCAGGACTTTAAATTTTCATTTGGTAACCCAATTAAGTGTGTAAGTAGTTGCATGCACATTACTTGTATAATTTATGATATTGAGCATGTTTAGATATTACATTTTTTACGGCCGCTCCGTATTACTAACATGTTAACATGTTTAATGTTAATTGTCATTTTTCACTTTCACTGTATTTGTATACATATTGTATTTGCATGTAATTGTGTACACTATTGTACTGTATAGTATGTACTACAGGTTACCTGTCTGGCCTCTTTGTGACCGATATCATGATAATACTACGCTCGTCAATGAGACGAGTGTTAATAGACCACAGTAACTGAATTTATGTTTGGGTTATAATTAATTTATATTTATAGTGTTCTGTAATTTTTAAGTATTCTCACATTCATATAACGAACTCAATTTTAACCTGCAATTATATTATTTTAACTTTTTTTTTAACCCTCACAGCGTCTACGTTATAAACGCCGTGTTCAGCTGTGATTATGGGTACACAACCTTTTTATTTAAATTTTTAAACGGTTTTTACTATGATTGTCTTTAATAATTCTTATTACTGCGTTGGTGTACCTAAGAAATAAATAAATATAAAAAAAAACTATATTTTCACGCATAGACGTACGCCCTGAATTTATTGAAATTTATTATTTAATAATAGTATCAATAAAAGGACTTATTAATTTATATCTATGTAATGATATATTTTAATGGTGAGTTGGTTTTGGATCGTGTCTCACCGATAAGCACAATATTCTCATCGTACAGATATATAGATAAAAAGTCAGTCGTAGTTGATTTGTTTCTGTGAAACTTACATGGGCTATTTTCTTTAAATGTTTAGTTACCTTGGTCTATTGCAGTACATAGGTGTACCTCCGCCTAACGCTAGTTGGTGACTGAGGGTGGCTTCGATGTTCTTCTTGCAGCTCCCGTGATTTAACTAAATGCATGCCGCTGACACCACCGCTCTGCACTAACACATTGTTATGGCGAACTCCGCGGAAAAACGTTTGCACCAGCTGGTGAGTCACATTTTCACCTCGTTACGATGATCATCTCTTGAAGTTCGGAAGAGGTCTCACTTTGGAGAGTTATATAACTTATGATCAGGGTAAAAGAGTTATTATTTGAATATACCTACTAATCATTAATTTATATCGTCTAGAATTTTTTTTAATTCATATCTTGTACCATTTTTGTTAGTTGAATAGGAAATAAGGAGAGAGCTAGAAATGCATGATTTAGGACTAGTAATTTATTTTTGCACTAGACTACTATTGGGCGAAATTTTTAATTTTTAAATTTAAAGCTAATAATTTAGTTGAAAGCATATGTGTTTTGAACGTGGATTTTCCACACGACATCTCAATTTTTTCAAAATTCATGAAATTACTTAACGCTATGTTCGGTATGGCAAAATGAGAAGTCTGCCAATCCGCACTTGGCCATCGTGGCGGATTATGACCTTTACGCTCACATCGTGGGAGTAGCAGTGCCCAGGAGTGGGATAATTATGAGATGTGATGATAAATATAATGACAAATATGAAGATTCTTATTCCTTTGGTCATAATCGATAGCTTTTTACTATTATACCTTGGCAAAATATCAGAATAATATTGATAACTTTACCAGACGCTGCACTTCCAAAATGGTTGTAGCTTTTAATTAATAGTACTGTAAAAACTTTATTGGTTCTTTTATTCTCATGTTATATTTTAGAGGTACCTAGAAAGGTAACTAATAGCTAATTTCTTCGTCATCGATGCGAATGAAACAACCAAACTGACAAATGTGACCGTAACATAACAATATATGTACATAGGTATAGCGAGCCCTGTAACAGGCGCGGTCGCAGCCAAAGACCACAGGTCTTATTAACAATAAAATGAGCCGAATAAAACAATTTAAGTTAAAAGTTAATAATTTATTAAACTTTCGTAAATTGTCTATTTTGGTACGGTTTCTCAACTTGACCTGAACGAATTTAAATGGCGAGTCACGACGACCCAACGAACCTTCCCACCGACTCTGCAATTATACAGTATTAATTGTCAGAAACAATATAAATAAAATTAGTCGTACCTACTCTTGCCTGCTGCTAGAAGTGTCAGACGGCACGTTACGTTCATATTATTTATCTATTGTAATGATGTCATTGGTATAATGAACCTCGATCAGTATCACGGAAGGCGTAGTAAGAAGACAAAGGCCTTATAAAATCTTCTGTTGTTGATATGTTGACACGCGATACGTGAGATGGATGACTAATACGAGGAATTCTGTGTAATAGCAGGCATCGCTCGTACTGTGTACCGTAGTAAGTACTTAGTAGTTACTATATCGGTCTATAACTGAATAGTGTGTATAGAATAGTAGGTACACAAGTAACTTTTTATATTCTTAATAGACTTCAAAAAAGGGGGCAGATTTGAATTTATTTGTATTTTTTTTGTTACTTCAGAACTTTGTCATTTATTAACCGCATTGGGAAATTTCATCTTTGTTTGAGAAGGTATACTTCCCGTTTGGCCCCGTTTAAATTTGAAGAAAAAATACTATCCGTAAGGGTTAAAAATAGGGGATAACATTGTTTCTCCCCTAGGGAATGTGCTCGAATTTTATTACCATGTTTTTTATTAACTCGCTTTCTTGTATGTCTGTCCGGGTGGAATTTTGTAATTGATTTTTAACTAACCTCCCCATGAGCTAGATCATTGAAAGCTCAATACCATAGGTCAGAAGTCGATAGCAATGCAAGCAAATGTGAAAAAAGAAAAAAAAATACTTTTTAGTCCGTTATAAAAACATGGTAGGTAAGTACATAAAAGAAATTATTTGTAACTTGTTATCAATAACTTTGATCGGAAGTCGAATCTGTTTCTTTCTTGTTAAAATATTTGTTTGTTATTTGTTATTCTTATTCCCTTCAACATTTTGTGTCGAGTTAGGGCTCTCACATGCTCGCATAATCACACCCCCGCTTTAGGAGTCCTTATATTGTAGGTAATCGACATATACTGTTAAAATTTTCGGATCCAAATATTTATAATGCTTAGTTAAAGTTCACTTTCAATTGTTTCGTTACTGAACCATCGAACTCGGTGGCATTAATACTATTTTGAGCGGTAAGCTGTTGGGTCGTCATAGTGTCTATAACGTGTCGCGTCTCAGTTCGAAGTCCTAAAATACGCGTTCTCGTGATTGAAACTAACAGTTATAAAAAAAAATATCATAACTGTTACTTTCAATTACTGTTTTTCTTTTCTACTACTCCGCAGGAACAGATCCTTTTCCTGAAACGAAAACTATTCATATATAACAAATATGCCAAAAATTATTTTTAATCTGTACAGTAGTTTCCGCGTGATACGTGTACAATCAAACAGCCAAAATACACGGATGAATTCCCAAATATATTTTATGTCCTCTATATTGATAGCAGACGTGCCTACATTAAAATGTACAATTAACAAATTGGAGCCCGGAGACCGTTATTATGTGTATAGATGATTGACGTACACGCACAGTTTACGAGTACCTACGTTGAAGTTACCCAAAACTAGCTCGCAGGTTAACATAAATCGTATTTACGTAATAACAATGAACTAGTTCCTATGTTAGGTTACTAGCTGTTTTGTTTATTATTGTTTTGTTTATTGAGTTCATACCTCTTATGTAGACGGTATAAGGACTACTATGACTTTTAAAATCATTAATTATTAATTAATTAAATTCGTATTAATTAATGAAATTAACATAACTATAACAGTGAATTGTAATTCTCGATAGCCTTGTTGATTTGTGACATGCTTGTGTTTATATTGTTACGTAAATAATGTTATGAAGTAAACGTAAGCTCGCCATTATGCCCTTAATATTTATTAAAACTGTTAAAAATTTATAAGGTATTTTCATATAAAAAAACTACGCTATTAACCTTTCGGTTAATTATAATTATATACTTTATTGTATTGTATTACAATAGTTAACTATACTTAATACTTTCTGCAATGTACAGTTTTCAGATTCTTCTTTCACATTATTCCAGTGTTGGGAAGACTGTTTCGTACAATTCAATACGAATGCAAATTTGCAATGTGTTCTTTCGATTTTCTGGTTGCGATTAAACGTCGTTAGTTGTTTAAAGATAAAATTCTAAATAGTTATTTTTTTAATTGAATATGGTTGAATCGTTATAGACAGCTATTTTATAATTTGCTCCTAAACTGATAATCAATATCGCAAGGATTTGTGGTTATATGCACATTTAAAATAAGTATTACCTACCTTAAAATGTATTTTATAAACACATACCTAATCGAAAACTGCTGTTTTTATACGAACAAAATGAACAACGAATTATTTGAGATCAATAAAATAATTGAAAACTAAATTTATCATTACGAGTAACGTGAGCAAGGAACAGAATATATCTACATATCTCATGCTGTATGTTCATATTCTGACGTCAACACGCCTTCTTACATTTGTATACTCTTTACTTAAATAAAGTTTGAGTACGTATACAAATTACACCAGATATTTACCATGCTAGACCGGGGGTGTCGACACTGGCTGTTTACCGAGGGGCGGTTATTTATACCGTCGGTGCACTCCACGCGTAGTGTAACTGAAACTAAGCACGTGTGATGCATATCACTAATAATAACACTCTAGTAAACTGAAGATGTATCTAACGTTAATTAAAGTCAAAGTTGCTCATATTAATGTTTGGCCGTAATTGGTTTTCCTTCTATGCATTTGCCTCTTTTATGAACATGATATATAATTGGTAATTATCTGTCTAGGGAGATTTTGCGATCGAAGTACAAGTTGGAAGAGCAAGAGGCAGTATAGGGTCACATGCACAAACACCGTGCGCGTAGCTTACGCATCTTTTTTTATATTTCCTATCTTTTGTAGTAAGTACATAACTAGCACCGATCGTAGAATTGATAATTTCACGAAACTATGGACTATTTTGTAAAGTACTCATGTCTTATGAAATTGTCAATCGTTCGACTGCACTGTTGAATCACAAGCTTCATTGATATCATACCATTGATACTGATCATTGAGACTGAAATATCAGTGCTGTGCTCACGCGCGGCTTAAGCTGAGGCTGGGCCCATTCGTAGCTCGTTACGCTGCAGCACGGACATTTCATGTTGTATTTAGATTTAGTTTAGCATATACTTAGGGTGTAGTGTTATTGTGTTTTCTTTTCTCTGTTTTTTGTGTATGTTATTATGTTCAGCTGCGGCTTTAGACTACGAATAAACATTTTTTCATTCATTTTCATTCATTCATTCATCATGTATTACTTGTAAATCTTACGAAGTCGTAAAGCTATTAAAATCTTTCTGCATCCGTAAAACAAGAACTTGTAACATCTGTTTTGGCTGTAAAATTGGGTATGAGATGAATTAAGCATCTGAGAATGCTGCAAAACGGAAAAGAAAATAGTCGTTCTGCGTTCCCCATAAAATGTATAAATAAAGTGGCATAAAATGTATGAATAAAGAGTACGTGATTTGGTATTCAATTAGATAAGTGAACTGGACGTTTAGAAAACGACATTACAGCAGAATAACCAGTAGGTACGGCTTCATACGGATGCAGTTGTATTTGCAATGTATTCATGGTTATGTCTCTGACCTCATAGAGGATATAACTATATATATTTACATTTGCACATTTTGCTATTGAAATTTTTTATAGAATCGTTTTATTGTGCCTGAAATATTTCAGAATGTTTTTAAGAATTATAGCATAGTAATACTATCCTACTACTACTACTATGTTGCAGACCTTAGCTATTCAGAAAGCTATAAACTCGATCGAAACGCCCGTCAAAGAGAAACATGTCAGAAGCACCATTATCGGCACGTTCCAGGAGCAGAGCGCCATCACATACTGGGTGAGGAGCTAACTGTAGATTATTTATATATTAACCAATCAATTTCAATACTAAATATACCAAGAAAGAAAAATTAAAACCTTATATAGATATAGGTATATTACGTATCTTTAAATATAACATTATTTTATCCGTGTTGTGAAACTAAACTTCTAACACTCTTTTCCTTTTTGGCGTTTGTCGTTTTGATGTAAAAGAAGATACAAAAATACTTAGGTATCTACATGCTTTAAACAGTGGTGGATTAGTTACGTAGCAAATGCTACGGGCCCCGCGCATTTAGGGAACTCGCGCATCAATGCTTTCTGATCATAAAAATATGCAATTTAAATGGAACCGTGACAATATATTTTTAAATTAGTATAGGTACCTACACTACTTACCACGAAAGATTTGGTATCAATATGAATTACAATAATGTTAAAATTTAGTACATTTCTAAAAGTGAGCGCATGATCACCAACTGCAGTGGTGAACGTTCTTTCTCAACACTAAAACGTGTAAAAAATGAGTTAAGGAATACGATGGGTCAAGAACGTCTGAATCACCTCACGTTACTGAATATCGAGTATGATTTGCTCAGAGAAGTTGATAGTATTGTTTCTAAATTTGCCCAAATTAAAATCAGAAAAGTTAGTTTATAAGAGTTCTGTTTTTTATTTACTACCACAAACTTTATAACTTAAACAAATCGAGGGCCCCTAGATAGAATTTGTTCCGGGCCCCGCGCTGGCTAATTCGGAACTGGCTTTAAAACGTTTATTTCTTACACATCAATAAGATGACAACCAAAATACGAAAAGGATTTAGAAGAATCAATTTTCACCGTTAGTTCCATTTTATGTCCAAGTACGTCGAAACACGATACAAGCTTTAAACCAATATCCGTCAGATGGTGGCGATTCGCCTGCCGTTACAAGACAACCGCATCGTGGCGTGGAAGTTCTGCCACGTGACGCACAAGCTGCTGCGCGAGGGACATCCCGCCTGCCTCGATGACTCGCAGCGGCACATCAACATGATCGAGAACCTCGGCAAGCTGTGGGTGAGGTCGTCTTATATCAGTTTATTGAGCAGTCTTACTAACATTATTTCAGTGACATAAATAGCGTACGTTAAACTGAAAAACTTAAATCTACGAAAATCAGAAATCATTGATCCACAAGAGCTGTATACAACTTCTCTAAAGTTTTTAGTCTATAAAGTATCATCAGACTATATATAGTTCAACTAGGGTTGTGTAATCAGCATAATCCAACTGAACTATAATACTTTTTATCGCTATCGGTTTAAAGACTTACCTAAAGAGTGGATCTAATTGTATTAACATCAGATACATTTATAGCCCTGAGGCAGAGGACCCTAATAGGTATTTAACATTTTCTTTTTAATTTGTTAAATCTTTGTCCGATTTTCTTGGGGTGATATGATCCCCATGAGTTTTTTTGCGATTGTAATTCTTTTATATGAAGAGTTCTAAATGAATTCTCAGGACACAGTAGATCTACAAGTATTACTAAATTCCAGTAGGTGCGTATTCAGGTACAGAAAAATAAATCCAGGGACCCGTTTTTTATGTTAATAATATTATATGTTATATCTTGTAACCGGTCAGGTCCACTTACGCGAGGGCTACGGGCGGTTGGTGCACCTCTACTGCACACTGCTGGTGTGTAAGCTCAAGTTCCACGCGCGTAACCCACGCTTCCCCGGCAACATGCAACTTACGGCGGACGAGCTAGACGCCATCGCCGAGAATGACATCAACAATTAGTATGTCATTGTAGCATGTATTCAATATACCCGGCTCGAAGGATCAACACATTTTTTGTTTCGAATTTTATCTTTTTTAACTCAATTTGTGATGCAGTTAATTTTTCCAGGAAACAACTCGAAATCATCTGTTTTGTTTACAGCTTCCAACTGTGCGTGGAGCTCTTTGACTATATGGATGATATATTGAACTTACAAGCTGCAGGTAAGATGGATTAGTTTTACAAGATCTATTTAGGGTACATTTCAGCTCAGTCGATAGTAACATGTATGCATTATTTCCATGTTTTGTTGTTTGTAATGTATTATGGCCGACTTCAATAACCAACCCATCCCTTACTGCTGGTGAAAAGAATTTTGTAGCAGCTGTAACTGTATTTTCGCGTTTCAATCATCAAAGATTGCTATCTGTTAAATTAACATATCGCTCCGAGTGTTAATCGTTTAAAAATTATTAGAATAAGTAAGTTAAAAAAAGGGCGGTTAACGGGGATAGATAGATAATCATAAGTAACTAAAACCGGCCGTTAATTGTGAATGTAATATCAAACATTATACAGGAATTCCTAGTGCGTACACGTGCGTCGACATGTTTTAACTATTATCCCTTCCATTGTAATTTATTCATGCAATACAGATTTAGGAATTTAAAAATTAGTGAAATAAATAATAATAAATATATGTTTACACATATATATCCACGCATACTCATTCACAGTCCCGTATTAGGCTTCCCTATGTTGCGGGTGGCATGGACATTCACTATTGAGAACAAATATTTATCTGTCACATGAATGTCAGGCTCGGCCGTGAATTATGCCCGAAACCCCTCGCTCAGTAGGCAGTGTCATCACCGACTAGGTTACGGGATCGTCTAAGGACATAAAGTGACATGTCAGTCTGTGTTGACCAGTGTTCGACAGTCTGGGCAACGCACGCGCCAACTCGATGACGGCGAGCGGCCAGTGTCGGCTCGCGGCGCTGATCCCGTGCGCGCAGGACGCCTCGCACATTTACGACTGCAACGTGCGGCTGCTGTTCCGCCTGCACGCGTCCCTGCCGCCCGACACGCTCGCTGGACATAGGGAGAGGTGAGGGTTCAGGGTTAACTTAGGCACTACGTTGTGGGAGACGTGAAGCTGTTATGATTCAGGAATGTATGGTTTTTTATCGGACTATGATAGAATTCGTATTAGAACTAATGTAGGGTTGCACGCAACAGTTGAACGAGTTGTTTTTTCTTACTCAGTATTTGAGCCCGATTAAAGTAATTTAATTCTTATATTGTACGATTATTATGTTATCTTAAATTTCACATACATACATTTATCGAGTTTTGTGTATTGAATGTTATTAGTGGAATAGTATGTCCGTCAGTGGATAATTGCAATAATGTGATTGATGGTGATTCTCACAGTTACTGTTAAATTTGTTTGTCAGGTTTCGACAGCAGTTCAAGAAGCTAAGTTCGTTCTACAAGCACGCCAGTAGCCTGCAGTACTACAGAAATCTGTTGACGTTACCAGTGCTACCCTCCAATCCGCCTAATTTCCTTTTACAGGTAATACACGCTACTAAAGTATGTAATTAATACAATTACTGCATATTCTGGAGTATACAATTGGTAATGTTTACGGGTGAAGTACAATTGACGCATTTATACATGAATGTACTGTATTATCAAAGCAATCGTATTGTTACGGTCACGAGTGTATTCTTTTTTGGTCGCAAATAAACCATAGTACCGTACAGTCATTTTTCCATTAGAACATTATCCCGCCAGGCTACATATCAAAACTAGTACTTAATATCGAAAACACGTATATTGATACAAATATAGAATTTATTGATACTTGACTATGTATAGCGTCATCTACCGGATTCTCGCGTACGTATGAACCACCGTCAGAAGAATTTTATACGGTCTACTATACGGTACATTTTGGAGAGTGTGCACAGGAATTTTTTCATAATTCCCCTATCACCGATTCTCCATCGGACAACTTAACGTGCGGCAGGACGTAGTGAACTTACCACCTGCACGGATGCGTCCTCATTCATTATGCGCTCCAAAGGACTGGAATAACTTGCTCGCGTCGGTATTCCCGGCTACTTACGATGTAGGAGTCTTCAAGAGCATCTTAGCCTTCATCACCACTTACCATCAGGTGGGATTGTTGTCAAGCATTAACTTATTTTTATGTAAAAAAATAATAATATCGTTTGTATGTAACAGGTAGCAATAGCTCATTGATGTCGATGCATTGGTTCCAGAGCGACTTCGGCACGTACGTAACGCCCGTGGTGACCATTCCCGAGATGCCGCCCGACGAGGTGGACGCGGTGGGCTCGCTCATCGACACCTCGGATACCATCAGTCAGGTAAAGTTACCTACTTTACTTTTGAGCAGCTAATTACATTTAATTTTACTATACCTACTTTTTGGTTTTTTCGTTCAATATAAATGTTAAGGTAGTTATTTACTCTAAAATAAATCTGTGAACTAAAGGCATTCTGTTCGAGTCAGCCGCAAAACGACCAGCCGTGTTCCATCTGGGGGATTGAAAGCCAGTACTTTCCTTCTTTCTTCTTATTTCCTGACCAACAACACCTCAGTGTTGTTACTTATGTTTGTCTTTAGTGTAACTAATGTCTATGGGCGACGGTGACCGGTTATCAGATGGCTTGTCTGCTCGTTTGTCGGCTATTTAAAAAATCCATAATAGTCCCACTTTTGGGATTTGGGATTCTCGAAATTAAAGAAAGCGTTCACCACGCTGGCATGGATTAACAGCTGGTGTGGTTTAGCGGACTTCACAGACCTTTGTGACCTTTCTGGAGGTATGCAGGTTTCTTCACGATGGTTAAGTTCACCGATGCGAGCAATTAATCTAATAACATGTGTGCGTGTAGTATTCCAATAAAAATTAAATGGGAGCCGAATACGAACTTCATTTCTACCAACATTTCCAATTCATTAGAAATAAAATTTAATTTACATTTACCAATCCTTGCTTCAATGTCTATTTTGAATATCTTGGGAAATGCGATTTAGAAAGGCTTTGCTCTCTAGTATACAGAAATATTTAATAAAGTTTAAAATGACATTACACAATAAAATATTTCCATTTAATGTTATTGTTTTATAGGCGACGACTCCAGACCACCTGGACGTGATAGAGACGCGCGCCACGCCCTCCCCACAACCGGATCCCGTGGTGGAGCGAGACCGGCTCATCGACCATCTGCAGAACGAGCTCAAGAGGATGAGGTCAGCAATGACACTCGTTTGATTTATACATATGGAAGTTGTTAGTGAGATGATGCAACCTTTGTCTTATGATCAAACGCTGTACGCGACAGTGACAGCAAGTGTGGTGAAATAACCTATTGAGTTGAACGTAATCATTTCCGTATTTAAAAATATCTTAATTGAATTTCATATTTGATTTATCTATTTTCCTGCAGAGTAAAATGTAATGGATATTGACCTATTTAAAGATATAATATAAAAAAATGTTAATAATGTGTACAACTGTACTAAGTTTGAATTTAAACTGTTAAGTGGTTTCTATGTGGTAACCATAACGAAAAATAACAAAAATTCCAAAAAAATGTTTTTTGTACTCTATAATAATATTAAAAAATAAAATTCATTGATCTAACGTTATTCCAGTTTAATTATTAAGATAGGTTACTTCAGTTGATGTCATACGTCAAGTACTTAAGACAGTAAAACAATTGTTTTGTACACTTTTATGATTAAGTATTCTCTAGAGGAGTAACATTGTTAAAAATTTTATCAGGCTTGAAGTATCCCAACTGGTGCAGGAGAGAAACACTATGTTAGGTTCCATGAGGGAACACTGCACGCGGCTGGAATCACAACTGAACACAACCAAGGTAACTAACTAGGACTTTTATTTCAAACTTCAATTTAATTATGAAATAATATTATATTAAAGTTGTACTATTATATTCCAGAATGAACTTGAAGAAGAAAAGCAAAAGACACAGGTGGTATTAGCTCAAGCTCCAGAGATCAAAAGTAGGTGCAAAAATTTTAGTTAAAATTCGTTAAAATTTTGGTTTATTGTATTTTTCAAATAATAATTGTGTTGTAGAAAAACTTACGGAAACTGAAGAAAAGGCGAAAGTAACTGATGAAAAATTCCAAAAGCTAAAAGGAGCGTATACGCAATTGCGCGAGGAACACATAACTTTGATAAGACAGGTTAGTAGAGATTAGCGACTTTTATTGATTATTTCTTATTGAATAATTATATATATATTGAAATATTTGTAGAAAGCAGAAGTGGACAAAATGGCGTCAAGTCTACGAGCGGCCGCTGCGCAACAAGAGAGCGCCAAAATGATGTTACAGCAGCAACTCAATGATAGGACGAAGTAAGTATAAGAAGTATTTTTTAATGAGAGCGTTATAATATGATATTTAGCTATGTTATTTTTACGCTAATGGTTCTATAATTCTTTTAGAGATGTAGAATTACTTCAACAAAGTGCTTCATCCAGCGAAGAAGTTGAAGCCTACAAGAGTGAAATAGCAAATCTTCGTAGTGAACTTGAAAATTCCAGACAAAAGGAGGTTGAACTAGAAGCTTTAAAGTCATCCATGGAAGCCTTGGAAATAGAACATAAAACGGCAACAGCAGAACAGCAAGAAAAACTAGTTACTGTATCGAGTGAATTAAAAGAAGTTACAGAATGCTTACAGAAGATTAAACTAGAAAAACAAGAACAAGACCAAGAGCTAAAAAGTATTAGAGAAGAATTGGTTGGTTTGAAACAAAAAAGTGTAGACGAATACAAAAAAGCTATGGAGGAAAAAGAGGCAGTTTTAAAACAGCTGTCTGAACTTACACAGCAATATCAACACGAGAAAGAGGTCAGAAATCATTTAAATTACTTATGCATGTTTGTAAATACTGTTAATAACCAAAGTTATGTTAGCATGTCTGTAAATCCTGTTAATAACCAAAGTTATATTTATAATATAATGGTATTGCTTGTTATTTTTAAGGAATTCACTTTTTAATGCTTGTTAAGTGCTTCTTAATTTTGCCATTAATTGTTATATATTATATTAAATCCTGTTGTAAGCATGTTTGTGGAATGTACTTTATGAGTTATATATGTTTTTAACATAACATTGATCCTTTTAATGTCATTAGGAACAAGTTCATTGTACTAACAATTTGCAAGCCGAATTACAAATTTTGCATCAAAAGCTTTCTGATGCAGAAGCAAGAGTATCAATTACAGATGAAAAATTTGCTAGTCATCTCCATAATGAAATGCTCGAATATGATAAAATACTTCAAGAAAAGGAAGTACATATATCCGACTTACAGAAAAACTTAGCAGAACTTGAAGTAAATAACAACGAGCTAAATGCGTCCGTGACAAAGTTACAAACCCAAGTTGATGAATTAAAAAGCAAAAACAATGAAACACAACAATATATGGAAGAAGCAAACATCAAGGTTAATGTACTAAAAGAGCAAGTTAATGATTTAACGAAATTGTGTGACGAAAAAGATAGTAAAATTAAAGAATCACAGCAAATCATTGATGAAATGACAGAAATGAAGGAAAAGCAAAATAATATCAATGATGACTTTGTAAATACTACCTTTAGTCTCCAAGAAGCTCTAAAAGAGAAAGAGAATGAAATTTCAAGCCAAAAAATACAGTTAGAAGATATTCTTGAGGAGAGACAAAAGGAAAAGAAAGAATTTGAAGAATGTCTAAAAGAACGCAAAATCGAAATTACAATTCTTAAAGACAAATTACAAAATATAATAACTTGTAAAGACGAATTGATTAATGATTTAAAGAACATGATTAGTGAGAAGGACAGTCAAGTGATTACACTTAATGTCGAAGTAAACAAAGTCGCGGATGAAGTTTTAAGATTAAAAGAAGAACTGACTGAAACTCGTGCCGAATTAGAAATTGGACAAAATGAGCTGTTGATTTTAAAAGAAGAACATGATAGAATAATTGAAAGGAATGAAGCTAATTTGGTACTGAAAAATCAGGAAATGCGGTCTCTTCTCGCTGAAATAAGTCAGTTACGTGAGGAAAAATCTGAAGTGTTGGCAGATACCGAAAAATTAACTAGTAAATTAGGTGCCGATAAACAGGTTTGTTTAATTCTTCAGTTCTTTTAGTTGTGTTTCATTCACGATAATACACATATGTTATGATTAATTGTAAATCCTAGTATTATTATTTGATATATCCGAATCTTTCATAGGTATTGGAAAAGTACGTTAAGGAATTGGAAGAGAGGCAAAAACAATTGCAAACCGATATTGAAGCTTCTGCATTTGAACAAAGTGAAATTGAAAATAAATTGAATTCTGAAATAGAGCGGCTTAAGTCTGAATGCGAAGAACTTAGAAATGAAAAAGACAAAGAAGTTGATAACCTGACGGAAAAAATAAATGCCATTGAAACTTCTCATAACGAAGAAATCATTTCAAAAGATAATACAATCACGAAAGCTATGAAAAATATCGAAGAGTTAAAAATTCGTTTAGATGAAGTTGAGAAAGTGAGGGCTGAAGAAAAGGAAGAAATGATTCTTCTTATGTCTGAAAAAGAAAAAAACTATCAGGTCAGGCCAACAGTGGCGTGTGATATATGTCAGTGTCGTTTTGTGGCGGGATGGTGCAGGGGTGTTTGTTTAACTCCAATATTTATGGCGTTAAAATGTGTTGTTATTTATAGACAGTAAGATTAAAAATTAATTTTCACAGTAATGTCTTTTGATTATCTGTTTTTCACGAAACTAAAATCACGGACGATTTTTACTTTGCGTGTTGTTTGTTATAAAAACTAAACGTAGTATCGTTGATCCGATCGTTTTGTAGATTAGAAATTTAAAAATTACAGTTATCTATTGACATTATATAGCTTAGTTAGTCGCTCGCATGGCAACATAATTCTAATTGCATGTTTTATTTTCATTTCTATTCTTTCACGACTTCGCTGGGGCTCTTCTCTTCAATACCTGCATGTTACCCGATGGACTGTCTATACTTCCTATGCTTGGAGACGGATGCCGGCGGCGTTACGTTAAGTATATTTATATCGCGTAGAGGATCATGGCTAGGCTGGAGCACACGGACGAGTCGCGACTGACGGCCGAGTGTGAATTGCAGGACCTGTTGCAACACAACACTGCGCTCGAATCGGACGTCGCCTCACTCAGGATTCAGCTGGAAGAAGCGCGTACGGAGATAAAGAAACGTAAGTGCATTCAATGGGCTTGATTATTCAACAATGATGATTTGAACGAGTGTGTTATAAGTAGCTTTAGTGACACAATAGCGTTAACATGGTCTGTCTTTTCTTCAGAGCTATGTTAGTATGGGTATATATACGTTTGGTGTAGCTATGTTCCTGTTTCGATGGTGTCATAAATAGAACCGTTTACAACATTTGTTGCCTTTCTATTATTTGTTAATACAGGCGTATAATTGCGTACAGGAATCTAATGTTAATGGAGTAACGCAAAATATGAAGTGTTTCTTGGATCGTTCAAAACACACCAATGTATACAAGAGTACGTCGAAAATCTTTTGATATTCCGATGAATTGTACTAGACCGATTATATTATCGTTTTGCGATAGTAAAATAAGTCGTAACACATCCTTTTTAATCAAGCTTTATTCACGCATTTTATCTCAATAATGTAATGAACGAATTTTGTCTTCGGTTACAAACTACATTCACGTATTTGAGTATAATATCAAATATATGAGATGTTTGACATATTTAATTATTTACTGTTATAATTATATATCTGCTTCAGTTTTTATATTTATATACATTATTAAGGCAAGAAAGCGGTTATAGTGTGGGTTCATGGTCATTTAATGACGATGGTGAATTTTCATTCAAAACTAAGTAGTAAAACTAAGTAGCTAAAAACTTGTAATAAAAAAGCGGTTATATCCACTATGCCGCCCGAGTGCGTTTTCACTGTATTTATTGTGTGTAATAGTAAACTTTAATGACGATTTAATCATTTAAACCACAATGAAAATCAAATAAATTGATTTTTTTTTACTTATTAATCCAAAGATACGAGTAATCGGTACTAGTAAAGCATCCTCATTAATCGGCCATTAAAATTGAAATGTACATGGCGCGTTTTTAACTAACGAGATACTTTGAAATGTGAGTCTAAAAGTATAATTGTGATCATTATTTTTGTAGAGAATTCGCGGCTTGTTAGCTGCGTGGGCGACGCCACTTTGGAAGTGACCGCCGGCGCGCTCGCGGCCGTCGAGCACTCGAGCACGCACGACGCCAACAAGCTAGCGGCCGAGCACGCTGTCAAGGCGCTCGACTTGCTGGGGAGATACGAGAAGGTCAGTTGACTTAAGTACGATTTGATCATACCGATGTAATTCCATTTGTTTTAGATTCGATCTCGCTTTTGATTTATACTGATCTTTCTGAATTTCAAAATTCTAATTCGATAGTTTTATACTGAGGGAGCGACATGCTTATTGCCTAGTGCGGTCATAAAGTTTGACTCGTGATACGGTTTCTGCCCGTTTTTTAACTACCTCTTCGATGCTACAATCGAAACACGCTTCTTTCTCATCTCACACTAATACTACTACTACTCTCACACGTGGCTTCAATCTCGATATGGATGCTAATTAAATAATAAGAGACTTTCAAACACTGATATAACCGCAAAGAGCAGTAATTTAGAAAGTGCCACTGTTTCCGTATATGTTTTTTTTACAATAAGATTCCTAAGCCGTTACGCGAGTTGCCCGTAGGAACTTTTAAGCGTCGCATTAAAACAATTTATAGGCACAGGATATTATAGTATAGATGAGTACATGAATGACAAGGATGCCTGAACAAAATTAGTGTCGAAACCAGTTCCGCGCAGGTTTAAACTTTTGTAATTACCATATGTTGTTTAAAAGATGTGCTGAGGAGTTTCTTTCGCCGTTTCTTCTCCTCATTGTTAAAGCACCTTTTCGAAACGGTGGTAGAGGCAAAAAATGATGTTCACAAGTGTATTTACAGAATTTTGAATTTGAATTTGTTTTTTTTTTTACCATTTTTATAACTAAGGAAAACCTGGTTATTGTCTACCAGGTGCAAGGCAACGAAGAATCAGTTGTGAAGTCAGCCATTTTGGTAGCACACAACACGGCGCAGCTCTCTGCGTATGCGGCTGAGGTGTCAAACATATCCACGGATATGGAGACGGCTGACAGTGAGTATATGTTATAATTTTAATTCCACTGTAGGGTTTGTTATTCTTTCTCTTTATATCAAAGGACTAGAGAAGCGCAATAGAATGCAATCCGAACTTAGTCACGAGGAGAGCCGTTTGACTTTAGCTAGTTAGAATATTTATGCTTTCTTTTTAACTGAGTACAATAAAAATGTGTGCTATTTCAAAATCATTTAATCATATAGGTATTTAGTAAACACATTTTCAATATAATTATTATGTTCTATTTTGTAACAAAACTAGATGTGATTAATTCCTGTGATAATGCATCTGTAGCAAGTTAGAATATAAATAATTTGACCGTAAATGAGCGTTACATTATGACGTTACACATTGAGGATGTAGCCAGGTGATTAGGATGCGAGTACCTTCATAGAAGCGTCTGTAGGGGAGACGCAAACCTGGCTGACGTATAGAACATTACATAACAACTGCAAGCTTGTAAGCAAATGACTGTCTGTTCTAGAACTAAACAACGAGTGCAAGAGCATGTTATCGGCGACGAAGCAATGCCTCGAGTGGGTGCGTAGTGGAGGGGAGGGTGCAGGGGAGCGCGAGGCGCTGGTGGAGGCGCGCGCGCGTGTATCCAGT
>PDGT01000074.1:191541-248126 GCA_003671415.1 Megathymus violae
CTCGCCCGCCGCTGCGTCGACGACGAGCTGGCTGACATGGACAGCGCCATCGAGGACGCCGCCGCACAGATAGAGGTATCTCTTATATGTTAATACGTGACGAAACACTTTATACACCTTTCTCTCCTCTGAGCGTCGTTAGAACCAGATGAAAGTATGAATGAATGAGTAAAATTGAATCGCGACGCTCACACAATTACGTACGTAAGCTGCGCATGCACACGAAAATTTGAATTTAACATATACGATTGAAATAAGTTAATGTTTTAATCAAAAGATGCCAAAGTACCACGCGTGTCCGTAGAAACCCGAGAAACGAAACTAAAGTGAATGTATATTTGGTCTCGATGTCAGGAGTTGCTAGCGGCAAGTCGTGCCGGAGACTCTGGCGTGAAGTTAGAAGTAAACGGCAAGATCCTTGACGCGTGCACGACGTTGATGGGCGCCGTGAAGGTGCTCGTGCAAGACGCGAGGAAGCTGCAGAACGAGCTCGGCGACCCCACCACCCGTCAGAAGATGTACAGGAAGAACCCGCAGTGGTCGGAGGGGCTCATATCGGCGGCTAAGGCCGTCGTGTTCGCCGCCAAGTTGCTCGTGTGAGTAGTTTCACAATCACCATTTTATGGTTGAAATGATTCTGTTAGACTAAAGTAACATTCAACAGAGATAGCAAGTTCAATTATAGTCGTCAGGCTTTTATGTTTTTTCAAATGTTGAGTCTAAAGACCGGCAACATTTGTCTTATTTTGTGAATGTACATTTCAAATTTAAATCAGAAACAGTACCGACCGATAAAGACCGAAACAACTTGACCGAAATTTCTACCAAGCTTGCATACACTTGCAAAATTAAAACGATTCACTTGACCGTATAAAAACTAAGCTGACAAGTTCGATTAACGAGAGATCTTTTATTTATGATCCTATCTCAACTTTCCGATAAAACAGTTACTAGTACAGTAAATCCCATATTGCCTTATACAAATAATTTCTTGTACAATCTGTCTATTACAACGCAGCACGTCGGCAGACGAGGCGGTGGGCAGCGAGGGCAGGGTCGAGGGCGTGTCGGCGGCGGCGCACGAAGTCGCGGGCTCGACGGCGCAACTGGTGGCCGCGNGCCGCAGGCCGCGTCGCTCGCGCGGCTCACGACCGCGTCGCGCAATGTCGCCGCCGCCACCGGCGCCGTGGTCGCAGCTGTGCGCGCCGCATCCGCGCTCGTCAGGGATCGAGGTACTGGAAGACGGGCAAAAACGAAGAATGTTCGCTGTGAATATGCGGTGACTAGGGGCCCGTGACGGGTGCGACCACTTGGCGTAGGTCCGCTGCATGCCGTCATTTTACAAAAAAAGTTTAAAAATACGCTTACGCCCACCGACATCACCGAACTGGTACTCCCTCCACCCGTGCTTGCTAATTAGGTCCGGAGTGTGGCCATAAGGCGCTGAAAGGACGTTCAAAAATTACGCGCATTGTTTCGTTCAGGTTAATGGCGTTAGGCATTCGCCTTAATCATTACGCTACTACGCTATGTCTCCCACTCGTATCTCCGATAGTTTGCGGTCGTCACCGCAATCGCGCTAAGTTCGCACTGCTGGCAAAGCCTACAAGTTAGGCGTATGCCGAATAGTGCTGTAAACACGCATCCCTCTCCAAGATGGTCTGGAATTCAAAACGGATGTGTTGCTCTTGTAACTTTGTTACGTCGACCACTGACTACCTTTGGTGGTCGAATAGCGAATGGCACGATTGAAAATTTCCGTAGTTCAGACAGAATATAGGTAACGCAGCGAAAGACGAAAGGCCATACTACTCTACGAGTGACGTAAGGTTTGCGTTTACAAACTGGAACAATTCTACCATTGGTGCGTTTGATTGCATTTTTCAGACTTTTGTTAGTACTTATGTAAGCGTGATATTTTTCATAATACACAATGCGGCAGTACGTAAAATGTGGTGGTTGTCTCGAACAGAGGCGCTGGACACGTCTGCGCTAACGTTGACGGCGACGCGGCGCCTGGAGATGGAGAGCAAGGTGCGCTCGCTGGAGCTGGAGAGTGCGTTGGAGGCGGAGCGCGCGCGTCTTGCCGCGCTACGCAAACGACATTACACGCTCGCACAGCTCGAGGAGGTATCGTCGTCATATCATTACAATATAATCTTAATAATTTTTAACACCATTTATATATTCTATTTACCTGTACGTATTTATCTAAGTATGAGTGCGTAAAAGAATTCATTTCAATTAAACGTTTCGCCACTTTTCAGACGTCCAAGTTCAAAAAATTGCATATATGAACCGACTACACTATATACAATAATTAGTTTAGAAGAATAGCAGATACGCGGTTCGCAACCGATGTTGCTAGTTAAATTTTTAAAATTAATTTTACTTTTTATAACAAGTACGTAGGAAATTATTAATAATTGTAAACATTTACTATCATTATTTATTTTTAATTGGTTTTAGATAGATATTTTAACGAATAAGTGTATTTCTAATAATATATTTTTAATTCGTCTTTGCCTATGACAATAAATCAATGAAATTGTTTTTTTTTCAGAATGGAAATATGACCAATGGAAAGGAGTGAACGTGGCGAAGTACCTAAACACGGTAACAAATTTGGGAAATTACATAACAATGACGATAATTCACATTTACATTTTGATTGACGTTGGTTTTAAACAAACATTTAACGAAATGATAACATTTGTATATTAGATTACTTGATTAAAGTGATGTCAAATTAACCTTAATAAGATGATGGATATGTCACGAATAACGAAATGTTTTGTTGGACGCGTTTGTGTCAAATAATATAAATTAGTGGCTGAAACTAGCTCAATTTTATGAGTCCAAATATGGTTGAAAACAATGTTTGCAATTTCGAAAATATAATATTTTCTGCGTTTTTTTTTGTACTTTGATAAAATACCTTTGTGTAATATGTAATTTGAGTTAAATGTCAGTGACGCTAACCTCATTAAATGCTTATTTAGTATTATTTAATATCTACATTGATAAGAAAATTATGATGAATGATTAATTTAAAAATAATTATTTAATCAGCTTATATTGTTATTAAAGTATAACTAGCAAGTCGGGGACGGCAGTGAAGGAGCTAACCCACACTCTGACTGTACCCCTGCCAATACCGTTATCCCTGTTAAATATATTGCTATACATGAAATATAATAATACAATGATGACTACATTTTGATTTAAAACTTTTTTTCGAAGTGTCCTCACAATGTACACTAGACTACATGCATTGACAGACCATTTATGCATCTTGTTTTAAACTTTGTTAGCTGCAGGTAGAGTACACAACGGAGCAATTGAGCGTGTTGCCAGTGACTGTCGATTAATGAGCCGCACGTTGATGTGTCTCGTCGTATATACATTTGAAATACTGTTTTTAGCGAAATTTGCACAGTTCACTTTGCCTGTTAACCAAAACGCGAGATAATATCGATGCGATGTATTGATATACTAATCGAAAATTATCACGGGCTCTTTTGACGCGCTTTTTTTGTGAATAAGACATTAGACATATTATACACTGACGCGCGTTAAATATCATAAACTATGTACTAACTGTATTTGGTATCTGATTCCCAGTGATGTCTTTAAGCTTTAAGTATTGAGACATTGTATTAAATGTCAAATTGTTTTGCAATTATACTTTTGTGCATAATATATTTATTTGTTTTCGTATATCTAATTATAATGAATGAGTACAGATATAAAATACTAAATCATTTATTCCTTCTGTAATATTTAATTTAAACTCTAATAAAGTTTCATTTTGTGTATGCCGAAGTCATCCAAAATTAAGATTATTTTGCAAGTAAGCCGAAATATAATGAAATTTTAAATAGGTTTCAATTGAATTATGTAGGTATATTGTTCACCTGTATAATTATTTGTAAGATGTAATGTTAGCGAAATATTATTACGATGAGAGTGTCAATATTTAAATGTATATCTTTAATTTAAACATAACTAATTTTATAAAGCGTATTTAACGGATTATATATCTTTTTCTACGACAGATGACTTTTATAGTAGCTGTAATGTAAATGGAATTTGAAGACTAGGATAACACCGGCCGAGTTTTGTCGTTAAATAGACATACATTTATGAACGTGATATTTATATCGGTATTTATTATTTACCTAATGTATTTGAAGTTTATTAAAATAATATGACATCAATTCCTTGTACTTCTTTAATTCTAATTATGTATTAACCTAACGCAACGTAATGTGCATTCAGGCCGCAGTTAATATTTGCTGAAAACATTTGGAAACTTTAAATAAATTATATTACATTTGCAACGACTTTTGCTATATGTTGAACAGAGTTAATGGTATTATGTTGGCTAGTAACAAAAAGCAATGGAACAAAATTATTGCAAACGAGTGTTATTGAATGGTATCTATCCCATTAGTGCTACTTAGAAACGTGAAAGCCACGATTCCTTTGCGCAGCTCCTAGGATCAATAAAGGTTATTATTAGATACGTACATATTATCAATCACTAACGCCACCTATTAGTCTATTCGTTATTTTAACTGGAAAGCTTCGTAAACCACTTTCCTGTTCGTTTAATTGAAATAAAGGAAACAAATGTTTAAAGCATATGAATTGAAACAAATAAAATTTGATCGTGTGACATTCAATGCATTCGTGTTATCTAGGACAGCACAGCACAGCAGTAACATAAATGGATATTGATCAGTGTATAGCTTGATTATGATTCCTTTAATCTAAAAAGCTACATTATTCCTGCTACTATTTTAGATATTTTTATTTATGTAGTATTGGGCAGGTTTTAATAATCAATGTAAGATTAGGAATATTAAATAAAACTACAATAAATCTTCATACATATTTCATACATATAATGTTAATCAACTAAGAACCCTACAAAATAATAAGAGAAAAGCATGGCAACATCCACTGAACATTAATGTGCAACAGAATATGAATACAATTTAGCAGACACCTTTATAAGCTGCTGGCCAGTGCCTGCTAATTAAGCTTAGAACAAATTAAACAATACTCATGTTGAAAATATTACCAAAATCACTTCACACATTACAAAATGTTGCTTTTATTTGAAATCCATATTTGCATATTTTTTTTAATTTCAATGACTAATTTGCCTTTAGCAGAATCTCGCACAAATTGTTATTGGAATTGCTTAAATACATGTAACTGATCAGTGCTTTGATAATATTTTCCCATTTCTATTACATACATTACATGTACACAATTATTAAAGTTACTCTACTCCTCACTTTAAAACAACCATTAACTTCTCAATATAATTGCCATTGGGAATGATTTTTTTTTTGCATAGTGTATACAACAGTTGAAATGCAAAAACTAAAGAAAATATACAATTCCCATGAATAACATCATACATTACAATATCTTAGTGCAATCCTTAACTAAGAATTTAAAAAATCCATGGCCATTGTGGACAGAACTTGATCACATACTATATTCTGACTTATATTAGGTAAAAATGTACACTTGAAATATTTTAAAAATCCGTGAAAAACAAATACTTGCATGTGGTAACAAAAGTTAACTTTTTAACTAATTGTGCCATTATACACCAGTCAAAATGATGTGGTATCCATATGCTTACTATGTAAAAATTGGTGTTTTAAAATAGGCCAATACTTGGACATTACTTATATTACATGAATATTGTAAAGCTATATATATATATATATGCAAGAAGCCATAACCATTCACTGTTTTAATTATGTTTGATATCAAAATCTTAAAAGATGGTAAAACCTTTCGAAAATTTAGCACCACATATTGGCTTCTCACTTCAAATACTGAATTCTATGTTATTATGCACTTAATATAACCAGAATGCTGAAATATGAAAAAGATTCTAACATATGTAGGTATTTATCCCTTCAATAAATATGCTAGTATAAAAGGAGTCTCCAGCAATATCTTGGTTCTTACATAATAATAATTCATATTATCAGCAATACACGAAACATTATAATTTATATTTTAACATAAAAACACTGTGTCCTTGTGCTTCAAATTTTACTCTGATTGCAGGCTTCAAAATTACAGTAAAACTATTTCATAAACTTATAAATCTCTGATAGCATGACCATCACAACAAAGTTCAACGTGATTGTGTCATCTGATAATAAATGTTATATGTAAAACAGTGCAGATATCTACTGTGTAATTTAAACTATTTTTAAATATTATCAAAACATAATTTGAAGTTTCACAATAAGTCACTTTTTATATTGCTGGTTTTATTGTACTGATTTGTGCTGTCAAGTAATAACCCCCAAATATGTATACAACAAATTATTATCCTCATCTTTTATCAAATTCACACCCATGCCAGTCAAGAATCATCGACGATCATAACTGAAATGATGGGAATTACCATACACCGAGGTCGAGAATATTTGTGTTAAAATGTTGTGTTACACTGCTATTCCCCATTTTCCACGTCAAGTTATGACTTAGTAAAGTAAATGTAGTAGTTTAACACGTTCGCGCGCGGTATCGGCTATGACCGTTTTTTGTCGATATTAAATATTGCCATTACGGGTATTGCCGTAAATATTCAATGTCTTAAAATTGGCAGTACGGTCTTAGCAGCGTAATGACATATTCATACAATTTATTTCTGCTGGCACACAGCATGAAGAGCTTGCAATTCTACTGCTAAAATGTAACGTACTAGGGTATGTTTTATTTATTTCGGTATACAGACACTTGTAGGCGTGCACACATTTACAGTACGGCTGTAACCGTTACATTTGTATGGGTATTACTATGGCGCGCGAGTCAGTGTCGTGCTGGACGCCATCTTGGTTGTGCGTGTGAATTTTGAGTGCTCTGACATCGAAAGTAAGTAAAATTATAAGTTTGTAGGTTCTTTACATAATACATTTTACTTTAGTGTAATAAAGATATCATTGTTTTTATATTACAATAACTAAGAATACACATTAACCTAACGTTCAGTAATATTATCGTTTTATTTGAATAACGTAGGTATGTTCTTTATTTTTAGATGAGCAGGAAAAAACTAACGAATAATGAGCGTATTAGGGCTCTTTTAGAAGAAGTCTCTACACCAGAAACTACTTCAGAATATGACCCATACAGTGATGATGGTGAGTATAGGTCTGACGCAGAATTTCTGCCAAATTTTAACGATTTATCTAGCTCAGATAATGAGCTTCCTCGATTAACAAAACGTGGAAAAAACATGTTGCGGGCACAATCTAGTAGGTCGAGTGATACGACAGAACTAGATGACGAATTAGAGGTAAGAAGAAACCTATCAACTTTTCCTACTGCCTCCACGGACCAACCATGTAGTTCTCACCAAGTGACGATCTCAAATAATGATAGAATAATGTATATCAGGGTAGAAAGCCCGTCATTACTACTATGTAATGAAGTTTTTGATGAGTCCTGTGACGTTCACATACAAACAGAAAATTTTCAGGAGGCCCCTGAAGATTGAACGGAATCTGTTGAGCAGATTCCAGAGTTTTGATAACTCGTCAGAACGCCTTCGTATTGAGATACCTGAAAATTGTGAACCCTTAGATATGTTCAAATTAGTTTTTTCTGATCAATTACTAGACTTCCTTGTGTCTAGAACAAATGTTTGTGGTAAACAAATGACGAACCTCATACACGATACACTTTCAAAACATTCCTTTCGCGATGTAATGAAAGAATAAATGTTAGCTTTTTTGGGTCTTTGCTACAGGACCAGATAAACGCCCCAAAAAGGCGTAAACTCTTTTCGTATTCAGATCCTTTGAATTATCATCCTATATTTTCTTACGTGATGTCCTCTAGAAAACTTGATCAGATATTACGATGCATTTACTTTACCCAAGCAAAAAGCGAACGAAAGATAACTAATTTCACTGAAGCTTTGACTGCGAATAATTGTCGGGTGTATAGTCCTGGTAAAGAACTTTAATTGGATGAATCATTGATTTTGTTTAGGGGCAGATTATATTTTAGGCAATATATTAAGTCAAAGAAAGCCCGCTTTGGAATAAAGTTTTATGTCCTAACTAGTGCAAATGGATATGTTTTGAACGTTATTATGTACTGTGGTAAAGGCGAGAATAATGCGGAATATGGGAAAAAACTGAAGAGATAGTAATGAAACTACTGTGGCCATATTTAATGAAAGGGCACCACGTTTTTATGGACAATTTTTATAATGACGTCGAGCTGAGTCAAAATCTGTTAGACTTGCGTACACTACCAATGGAACAATTCGTAAAAATAGGAAAACAACTCCTAAAGTTCTTACCCAAATGAAATTAAAAAAGGGTGAATATTACTGGCGCCGTAAAAAACAAGTATATGTATCAGTGTGGCATGATAAACGTTCAGACTATCAGAACCACTATACTACCAGAAATCATCCGGAACTCACAAGTGTATCTAAAAGATTTGGTAAAATATCACTGATACCAGTAGAAGTTTCGGAATATAATAAATACATGGGTGTAATTGATCGAAAAGATCAAATGGTGGCGTATTACTCATCGCCACAGAAGACAATTCGATGGTACAAGAATGTTTTTTTTCACCTGTACGATATATATGTCTGGAATTCTTTCTTTTTACAAAAAAAAAATTTCAAAAAGGATGTAAAATATGAATTTCTGGATTACCGTGAAGGTCTTATTAAGCAAATGGTAAACCTGACTGTACAGGAAGAGATCTCATAAGGAAAGGCAGCATTTATGCCAGCACATGTACAGATGCTGCAGCACAAAGCCAGACATTTGAAGACCAGGAAAATATGGCAGATAGTATTCAAACTCACTGGCCTGAAGAGAAATTCCTTGTTCTATGGATTCAATGAGGAAATTTAAATATTTGAAGTGTAGCCTCTGCACCAAAAAGAAAATCCGTAAGGAAACTAGATACAGATGTAAGGGATGTCAAGGAAAACCTCCTTTACGTCCTGCATGTTTTGAAGAGTGGCATATGAAATATGCTAAGAACAGCAACATTAAAAAAACTGATCTTTTTATTGCAGATAATTAATACGAAAGTTAATTGTTAAATATATATAAAAATATATGCAAATATGTTGAGATTTCGAGTAGTAAATAATATTATATTTTTGTTTGTTATCTAATAAGTATATGGGTACTATATAACTGCAATGAAGCAAGTTACAAATTAAGGGGCTGTGTTTTTCTTTATTTCATTTTAAATACTGTTACATGTTAATGTATGAAAAATGTTGAGATGTTAAGTGGTAGTAATATTCAATTTGAAAGAAAATGTTATAATTTTGTTTTTTTTTTATTCGTAATATTTAATGTATAATTGCAATGAAACAATTTCAAATTATGAGGCTGTGATTGTGACTGATTTTTTAAATTTTACTTAAATAAATAGTAATTGCAGACTTTTATTTTATTCAACTGCTAATGCCATACTGCTTTTTTACAATGGATGTTCTAGTCGATTAGATGCATGTACAGCAATAGCCGTAAAACGGTTATAGCCATACTGATTGTATAAGTATATTTTTTACTATGTCTAATGACAATACGGTTATAACCGGTTACCTAAAATATATGAAATGGGTTACTGACTTTTTTTGACAAAATTCCTCCAAGTTTCAGCGTGCGAACGTGTTGAATGTGAAAAATACTGAAAACTCACAAAAAATACTGAAAACTTAATAGAAGGTAAGATCACAGTGACTTCTGTAACACTCTGTGTTTACAGAGGAGGTTCATCCCATTTGTGGTGCTTTGCTGGAGTCAGGTGAATGATACGTACATGGACAGCTTGACACTTCTCAAACTTGGGAGGAATTGGACAGAGTCGATAAATAACCGCATCACCAGGTAATGGCACATACTCACCCTCAATGCTGCAATTAACATTAAAACATTAATAGTTTTGACAAACATTGGTACAATTTAAACATTCACTAACATTAAAACATTAATAGTTTTGACAAACATTGGTACAATTTAAACATTCATTTAAATCATTTTCTACGCAATGAATGCTCATTACAAATATTTGGTATTAATAGATAATTCTGTTCAAAGCAAATTAATTTATTGGTATCACAATACACTTATTTCATATTTGTTAGATACGACTCACACAATCTCAGAAGTAGTTTAGCAAATCCATGTATAGAATGTAGAAGAATTATAGCAAAGCTTTATGGTTAACTTGTTCGAATGCCTTTCTGAAGTCGTAAACCGCTTCAACATATGAGCGCCAACAGAGTTTCAAGGACAAATCGTTAAGGAAGGATATAAGATTAGTTACTGTAAACCTAGCGTTCATGAAATCATTTATTTATTTATTTCTTTTGAACCATACAAGAAATAATGGTACAAAGGCGGATATAAGATTAGTTACTGTAAACCTAGCGTTCATGAAATCATTTATTTATTTATTTATTTATTTCTTTTGAACCATACAAGAAATAATGGTACAAAGGCGGACTTAATGCTATAAGCATTCTCTGCCAGTCAACCTTCAGGCTGAGAAGCGACGAAGGCGGTACATAAGATTAAAATAAAATAAGGATAGATACAATATACCATATATAAATACTATTTATATATAACCAACATATATACATATAGATATAATAATATAGTATAAATATATACATATATACATACATATAAATATTAAGTATAGCTAAAATATATACAAAACAAATGGTAAATATATACAAAAACAATTGGTATACACATATAGCTATAAAAATACATAGGGAATGTAGTGATGGCAAATTTAGCTGTTTTGAAGGAGATCGCGAAGTTTTCTCTTAAAGTTCAGTCTAGTGGCTGGTTTTCTTAGATTGTCGGGAAGAGCATTCCAAAGTTGAACGGCTTGAACGGCAAATGAATTGGAAAGGAAACCTGAACGGTGAAGCGGTACAGAGAGCAACAATGTCTCAGAAGAACTAAGTTGCCGTTCATGATCGGTGTGCAAGAACTGAAACAATTGTTTCAGGTACTGTGGAGTATGGTTTTCGTATAGAATAGAGTGGAGGGTAGAGAAATCATGTTGACGAATAATAACAAATGGTTTAAGGGCCAGACAAAACAGTTCCATAAATTTTGCTAGCACTGGGAGAATTGATATAGGCCTATATTTCTTTATTAGATCCCGTTCAGTCTTCTAAAATAATGGGTCTAACTATATCGACTTCTAGCACAAAAGAAATATGTCACAAATTGCTAGTGTAACAAATTCACGTCCTTCAATAAGTAGATGGTGAGTTTTTTAGAACGTAATAAACCAATTCATCTATGTCGCTAAAGACCTTGGTGCATAATTTAACATTTACTAACGTAATTGGCACATTAATAAAAACAAAACGTATACTCACTCAGAGATATGCACAAAAATATCTTCGCCCCCTTTGTCGGGTGTCACAAATCCGTGCCCTTTTTCCCGACAGAAAGACTTAATTTTGCCATTCTCTAATGGATTTCCGAGAGCTCGCTCAGATCTAGAATTATTGTAAAATTAAAAAAACGTTGATATACAAGATGCTGATATCAAGTAAACCGGTAAAAAAAAATCATCTTACGTAGAAGCAGTTCGATTCCGTCGGGTGATTATGGGGCTGGGAAGTTGAAGATGTGTATTATTTGTCTTATTAGGAGAATCATCATTATTAAATCCATAATCATTGGACATAGTTCCAATTTAGAGGAACAATACAAAGGACCAAGGTAAATCGGTAAAATAATGAGTAAAATTAAAGAAAACAAAATGTCAGATTCCGTGTTGAAATATTACACCCAGTGCTGCCAATAAAAAAATTTCGATTCCCCTCGTCACATCAACGCAATTCTCCGAAATTTTCTGCTTCTTTTGATTCCTTTCTCACAAATTCCTCAAAATGATATTTTTGGAATAAAAACACTTTTTGATACAAAATTTGATACATATTTATATTAATTGTAATTATTAAATAAAAAGTAATGAAATTAAAATATTTCTTTGTTAATTAACCTATGTAGGAATTTACTTAATTCTTTTTTATGTTATTTGTTTAGCAATAACTGCAATTTATAACCATTTTTCGAAATTCTATTGAAAATTTCAACTATACGCGCCAATTAAAAAATCGACACGCATCAACAATGAATTAAGGATGATGTACAAATGGATGTGTTCAGAAACACAAAACTGTGTTCAATTGATAGTCGAGCCAATGGGTATTTGAGTGGTGTCGTCATTAAAAATGATGTTATTGGTGTCGAGCTGTATCTGCCAAGTCCGGACGTGATTTTTTTGTTGTAAGTATTACCCGACATGAAATAGTTTTAGCCTACTGTAAAAATTGGTTTAGGTTCTCCAAACTTTCCCCGATTTTTATCATTCTCAGCTCTCTCACCGCGCTAACCAGTAATTTCCCGCAAATCGGGAATTTTCCCCGTGATTGGCGTCGCTGGTTACACTACAGACACAGAGTACTTTACGTTGGAGCTTTACAGTCACAGCTTATATATCACACCTATTTCCTTAATCCTTACTATGTCCAAACAACATTATTATTATATCCATAGCAGGGATGTATGGAGCTTCATAACCGTAACCAAATCCGATAAAAAAGGTTCGGATAATTTCGGAAAGAGGCAGAGTCTAAATAAAACACGTTATATCTGGTTTACGCCGACCAAACCGATATATTAGCCGCGTTGTTCTCATTTTAAATTGTTTTTATTATACAATTTGTTTTTTCTGTGATTATAATACCACATATACCTAGAAACAATGTCAAACTTTGTAAATAGAATATATATTTTTTCCAAGTCGCAAATAATCTAATATCCGAACCGAAGTTATCCGAAACAATCGGATAATCCGAAATAATTTCATATCCTTAACCGTAACTGAAACCGGTAAAATATTATTCATATATCCGTATCCATATTCATATATCCGGATTCGAAATTTCATATCCATAACATCCCTAATCCATAAATAGAGTATTTTATATTAATAGCGGCCCACTCCCCCCCTTCCCCGAAATCTAGCAAACTTTGGGAGTTTGGAAGTGTGACAATAACAAAATACAACCTAAATTACAAGCTTTTAGCCCAAAGTAGGTTATTGGCGTTATATAATTGTAATAAGATATTATTGTGATTTTTAAATAGTACTTAACACTATTTATCTAATTCTATGATATGAAAGTCAGTTAATAAATTATTAAAAGTAAATTGACGCTGATTGCATCAGTTTTTTATAGTAAGCTTGAAAAACAAAAGTTTAGTACCATGGAGATTTTTTATAATTACACATCGAAATGTTTTAACGTGGACATATTATACATAAATTGTGAATTTCTTTCATTCACACATTAAAAAAAGAAAGTTGTGTGTGGTGCTTACAATGTCGCAGTAATTTATTCTAACAACTTAGTTGAAACAAATTTTTATGTGCTGAATATTTCAAAATCAAATATTAAATTTTGTACGGTTTGACGGTTAAATCATTGAATTAAATATTATATATTTCATGTTTGGCCACATCAACCCATGTCAATAGCTTTTTGTCTATGCTTTACACATTACCTGCTATGTGAATTTAATGATGGACATCGTTATCCCATGGAACTAATTTTATTTATTCTATACTAGCTGTAACAATAGATTTTATCTACGTGGTTACCATTAAATTTTTTGAAAGTATTTTTTTAAAAACACAAAATACTCATTTCTTGATGCACCCACAAATCGTGAGAATAAAAGATCTTCCCGCCGTAAAAGGGATTTTGAATATTACTCGGATGATAAATTATCACCATGCCAAGTTTAATTAAGATAGGTCTATTAGTTTTAGAGTTATTGTGGAACAATCATATAAAAATTCAAAAAAATGTGTATCGGGTCTATATCATGTACCTAACATGTAACAACTCTTTTTTTTTAAAACATGTGCAGATTTTTATGGATTTATTATGGTTTTTGAATGTTTATAACGTAGAACATCATTTTAGCATTTTAGCTTAGATTTTTTTTCTATTTATGGTCTGCACGTTTATAGCATAGAATTACTCTATGGTTTATAGGTACGTACCACAGAGTACATTTTTATGGTCGTACGCAAAGAAGACTTGGTTAATTAAAGGCATTGTGGTTGTGGTTGCTAAAAAAACTAAAGAAGGGAATAATGATGCACATTTATTTAAGTTAATTTTACTTATTACATTATTTTAAACACTATTATTACAGATTATGAGAAAATACGTTTACATATTTTAGAGATTAAAAATTGTAATGAACGCTAATAAAATACTTATTTTAGAGAATAATTAACAACACTCACATAGTTGTTATACGAATATACAACATGACATAGGTACGTACAATAAATATATTTTTATTTGTTTAAATATTCATTAAAAACATGCGGACACGTTCTTTTTTCTTTGGGCAATGGTATTTCTATTTTTGGAATCGGCAATCCTTCCCAGTCACCCTGAAAAAAGCAAATTGTTTATTACAGTATCAAGGGTTCCCTGAAAGCAATTGTCGACTTCATAGCTTAGTTGGTAGTGGCCCTGCCTGCCGAGCTAGGGGTCCCGGGTTCGGTTCCCGGCCGGGGCAGACATTTATGTGACAGATAAATGTTTGTTTACGAGTCATGGGTATTTGTAATGTAATATTTGTGTATGTCCTAGCGCGGGGGTGGGAGTGTGTAAACGTTTATGTATTTTATGTGTTATTTGAAGATAAGCCCGTGTTTTTTATAACCTGCAGTGCTAGGTATTATTATAAACTTGCTGTCCATATAATAAATAATATTTTATTATTTATGGAGATTACGCTGTTTCTTGTGTATTGAAAATTCGTAATTGATGTAAAGGGGTCACATAGCATAATAAACAAAAACAATTACAGCTTTACATCAACTACACACTTAGGAACAGTTTCTACATGTACATACTGGATCACATTTGTACAAATTTAAAAAGAGTGTACGAAAGATTAAGTATTTATGTATAAACAAATTTGCTTGTGAGAATCTATGAGAAATTGTATGCACGATCTGTTATGTATGGTGTATGTATTATGTACATTATTATAACTTGTGATGACAAACAGTGTCATCTTAGTGCTCGGAATGTGGGTGGAGAGAATCATGCACGTATATCTAACCTTAAAAAAGTTGAAGTTTTTTAAACGTATTCAAAGTGAATGAAAATATTCTGAAGACTCGTATATATATATATATATATATATATATATATATACTTCATAATAACATTTTCAACGCGGCGTGAATATTGCCAACCCAGACCGGTCCAGACTGTCGGATCATGCCCTTCAAGTTCTGCGCCAAGTGACGTGTTGGACAGATGTGAATTGTGATGCTGATAATTGTTACACGTTTCAAACATGCATCGTTCACCTGAAACCGGTTGCCATCGGACTTGTTGCACTGCATGGATATCGGCGACTCGGTGTAGAGAGTATGTAACGCGTTAACTCTCAACGGCGTCCACGGGTGTATCGCTAGGTAATTAGCGCGAGGGGGGGAATCGTACGATATTGACATGTTGTCCCATCTGGAATTATATAATAATAACGACGAAGTTTTAATTAAAAATTAATAGACATAAATCAAACTACATGTTTGTTTAATTATGACACTATATTGTAACCGTAAAAGGCAGATTATAAAATAAATATTGATGGTGAACGAAATTAACAAGATTGCATCCCATTGGAGATCCTTAACGAATATGATGCTCGTTAAAACGTGGCAAATGAATGTTGGTAGCAGATTGTCCAATGGTTTCAGTTTCGGTCTCCGGCGCCGGTGACCTTAGTTGAAATCCTGCATATACCTCGCATTTTTTTAAAATCGAACGCATAAGAATTTAATTATCATTTGCATCGGTAAAGTTAAACATTGTGAGGAAATCTGCAAGCTTTAAGATATTCTCAAAACCGTGTATAGTCTGCAAATCCATTTGGGACCAGCTGAGTGACTCCTTTTACCGTGCAAGGAGGCTCGCGCCCAGTATTGGAACAGTTATGGTCCGTGATGATGAATGACCGAATACATACTGTTGTTCGAACTTAAAGTAGTTTTCCAATGCGACGTTTGACACGGCGCTTTTACAGACTTCCAGTTCGGTCGCCGGGTAATAGTGCAAGTAATTGACGCACATCTCGTCCGTGATGGCGTGTCCGCCGATAGTCGCTTTCGCCTTGTCCAGGGTGTTGTATATACATGTCGTTTCGAGGTAATCTCCCTGGGAACCAAAATTATTCATGTGGTTCTCCAAAAAGGTGCGAAATAGTTCTACACCAGAGCTGTAATAGCGACTTCTTTCGTGCCCATGTCAACCATCCATCCAACCATGTGAACCATCACATGGCCCGGCTGTTTAACAGCCCTTCAGGTTATAAAACTTGTGTATTTATTGTATGCCATTGACACACATGCATGTATGCATGTATGCACACACATACAGTGGCCATAAAGTTTGGTGGAAAATTTTGGAAATTATACTAATATTAATTAAAATATGCTTAACTAGATAATTATTACTCAATAGTAATGAAAAATGTAATTTTAAATATATTTTTACAAATATTTTCCGTACGTTAAACTACACTATCGCTGCAAAGTACAAACTAAAGGGTAACTACCATGGGAAAAAGCCGACGAGAACCGCTTAAGGAAAATATTTTTATGCGTAACCTTTAATTACAAGAGTGTCTGTAGTCGCGAACTTTGAATTTATAATATGGCAATTTAGTTAGTTCACACAAAATTTTACTTTAAATCAAAACGAGTTCAAGTGTTTGATAAAGCAAACGAAATTACAATTATTGCACGAAAATATTTGAAAATATTTTGATAGTATGTTTTGTCTGCCAGTTTCGCCCTCATCTTTTTTACACAGTTCCTCATGAATGAGTACCTAATAGTAATTTTACTTAGACTTAGTTCGATATTAAAACATTACATAGAGAAACTTTTAAAATGCTGACTAGTGACATTAAAGGCTGATTACGTACCGGGAGAATTTTCACCGGTCGCTGTAGAATCCTGATTTCCTGGAAGTGTGTTGAGTAGTGCATGTCCTTATTGAGTAGGGGCAGCTCGGTGCCGCGGCGCGCATGCCGCGTCCACGCCGCGATTCCCGTCAGGTGGGTGTGGAGTTGACTGCCGAACACTATTATACCCTGCTCGGGGAGACCCTGTGATGGTATGTTTAGAAAAGTAAACATCAGAACTATGTGACCTGCAGCCTTATAAAATGTAATGTTTTGTTACCGAGGATGAAATTCGGATAAGGTAATAAGTAGGTGGTTCCCTACATTAATGCAGGAGAATGTTAGCTAATATAGACAGATGGCGAGATATCGTTAGTCAGATTACATCGGCCCCTAGAAAATGCTACCACTCCGTCAACCAGAAGTCAGAAGAATAAATCATCATTATCATCGACTCGTCATTAGCCCCAGTCAGACCATTGTGACCTTTTCTTTTCCTTTGTCTATACACCCTGTTCTGTCATAGGTATCTTTGCAGGTATGCGATAGCTAGGTGTTACCCATGTTGCAGTTAGGTTTGTGTGGGTATAACCTTCACATAATCCGGAGTTTCGTGCGGGGATACGAGGTATCTATTGACGATAATCCGGATATACAAAAACTAAAATAAAATGGTATGTTGGATCACGTACAATGCAAAATATCACATTCGGGATGAGAATGGGATTGGCAATGGGACTCATTAACAGCAGCTATCTAAGTTTGTGTGTCTTATTATGACTATGAAAACTAAAGTTATTTCAGAATATGCTAGGCTAAAATAGCATGCAACCGAAAGTATCTCATAATTCAATAACTGTACAGTATTTCCTATTCAAACTTTTAGGAGGGCGGTAGCTATTAAGGCAGCTGAAAAACTTTACAGGTAGAAGTGGGCCACCCTAATAAAAGTAGTAGCAGATTCCAGCAACCTCTAAAAGAAGGGGGCGATGTTTTAACGTTATCTCGTCCAGCAGGTGCAGCATTGTTCTAAAGTGCACCAGAACCAGGGACTTGGACTCGAGATGAGGGAGGTCTCTTATACACATATCGAATGAATTGTAAAATCGCGTTCTAATTCGAAAGCGTGTAAAATCCACAAGATTACTCACCACTCCAGTGCATTGAGGGATGCAATATGCGGTGAGTGGAAATGCCTTTTGTCCGCCGGGTATGGCCATCTTGTCAGTATACTCCAAGCCCAGCTCCATGATGGCCGCGTCGTACCGTCGTCTGTGGCCAGTCACGTGGAGAACGATCCCCGAACTATCCACCCAGTCTGCAAGAAGACCATAAACAATATTTTTCGAACATTTATTTTATTGAGGAAATAATTGAATTATTTAGACTAAGTATTTCTCAATAAATATTTACTTTAGAGCAGATTCGATTATTGTACAAAATAACGTTGGTAACAACTTTGGACATGCAATAGGAAGCAAAAACTGTGTGACCTAAAAGTAAGCCTCTGTTATTATTATTTTATACTTCTAGAACTATCCATAGTCATTAAGAATTATCGGAAGCCTTCCAAAACTGAAAGTTTTCTAAGATGGAACTTGGTTAGCTTTAGGGGACCGCTGCAGAGATTTTTTTGACTCTCACTCATTCATCACATGACCCTAGCTGTTGAACGAGAGACTCGGATTTGAGTCCCGACCGGTGAAAATATTTATGTAATGGATTAATGTTAGTTCCTGGTTTGTTGGTGTTTGTGATATATCAGGTCTGTCCATTTCCATGTAATACTGCAAGTGTGTGAGTAGTTATTTACTTATTATTATTTATTGCAGACTATACAAAAATTGCAAATGTAATTAATAGTATTAGCATTTAAAATAAATTAATAAGTAAATACTTTAAGTTTTTTACCCGTTTTCATCTCGGGATTGTTATAATGTACTTCGAGCATCACGTATTTATTGGAGCTCGGTCCGCCGAGCGGCAGCCCCGCGTCTACTGGGTAGGCAAAGGGCGGAGCGCCCATCGCCCAAGCGGCTTTCACCTTTCAATATTTATTAATAAATATTAATATTAATTTTCTAAACTTACACAATCCATTAGTTAGGTGAATAGCAAATTGCATATTTTTTATGAATTTTAACTCTATTTTATGTCACTAGCCAACAATCGAGAAGACGGCAGACCGATGGTAAGTGGTCACCGCTGCCCACAGACGTTTGCAAATTGGAAGCGGATGACCCGTTTATTACTGGTTGTCCGTCGTATAACCGGCACACGTAACAATATTGAGGTTGATGAAAAAACTCTACCACCATGTTCGAGAACCGTCGGAAATAATCTGGGTGGTACAAAACCCAGTCACCTCCAACAGGAGGGACCGTTCGCATTAGACTCGTCGGACTGGAGAGATGAGCTCAAGAGTTGATGCACAATTGCAAATTAATTATTACTTGTTTCAGCGAAGGAAGAAATCGTGAAAAATCTGCACTTTTGAGTTTTCTATAAATGTTCCTAAGTGTATGAATCCTATTGATACGTATTAGGCTAGCGTACTGGACGTACTCTGCACCTTTTTAATGGGGTGTGTTGATGATTTAATCGTTTACCTTGGAGCATATTTTAGTTGATTCGGGCCTAGCAGGCGAGAAGCAGTTTCCTTCGTAGAGTGGAATATCTTTATGTGGTTCACCGTCGCAGTAAAACAGCTCCATATGATGGACCAAACCTTCATTACCCACACTTATTGTTGACTCAAACTAAAACAAATGTTTGTTAATTAGTTCTTTCTTATTACTGCCACGTTTAACAGTAGTCAGATTTGTATATTATCAAAAGGTGGGATTATTGTCGAGCATTAACTTATTTCATGCAAAAAAGGCTATTGACCACCTATCCCCACACATTTCCAGCCCTTCTTAATTACAAGGAGTCTCGTGCCTCACAATGGACAGAAGCCAGTACGTATTAACGGTAATAGTTTCCTTCGATTACCTTTACGATATGATGAACGGTTTCGGTGATGAAGTCCGGAAGCCTGGTCACCTTGCACCAGTAAGTGGTGTCATCGCTGGGCACCTTCAAGTGTTTGATGGTAAACCGCAGCTGCTGAGCGTCGTGTTGTGGTACAGCGGGCGGCGTCAGCAGCCGGACTCTGATGAAGCCGTGGTCGTGCGGAGACGTGCAGCTTATGCACAAGCCTCTCGACGAAAACAGTTTGTCGACACCCCGAGCCCAAACTATATGGACTGTTCCATCCTGTCAGATAGAACAAAAACGTAAAGATGACGTGATAAAATCTCGGGAACCATGGCACCTATCTGAAAAAATAATTAACCATATTAAAAAGTACATTATTCCCGACGAACATAGTCTATATATCATCTAGATATAATAATTTTTTAAACCGAACGAAGTCGAGGCTGGCCACTTGTATATAATAAGAATGAAAAGAGAATTATATTAAAAAAAAACTGATTGAAAAATTATTATCATTCCGTGAAACCTGCCTGGCTAGCTACCGCCCTCCTGCTCGGGTCTGCCACCAAACGACTCGTCGTATTTCGGCTGGGGGCTTGAGAGATAGTACTTTCTTCCTTACCTTCTTCTCATTTCCTGGCCGACAACGCATCAGTAAAACCTTTAGTGTTGCTGATGTCCATTGGCGAGGGTGACCACTTACCATTAGGTGGCTCGTCTGCTCATTTCTCGGCTATTAACAAAAAAAAAACATAACGCCAAACAAATTCAAACGCTGCAGCACTCTTCGTACATAAAATGTTGAAAATATTAATTTTAAATAACAACTTATAGCCTCAAAACTAATATTCTAAATTAACTCAACAACACAAACAAATAAGATCGGAGAAAGAAAAATCTGTTAAATATACGAGCACAGCTACAGGGTCGTCCTAAGTTTATTGTGGATCCATCATCGGACTGTCTCAGTAATAGTTGTTAGACCGAGGTAACAGAGCACTATCTAGGACGTATGCACTAATAACCTATCCACCGGTTAATTGCAGAGCAGCATGAAGTGCAGTTTAATTCTCTTATTATTAAGGCTCATGCCCCGAAGTGGGGCGCCACTCTGTAAAACCGTTTAAAATACAAGGGATTTCATCAATTCTCGAGTCGAAACCAACTTCACTTCAACTAGTAGTGCACTCTGCTTAATAGCGGTAGAAGCAAGGGCACCAGGACTCGTATTTATAGGTAGCCAGGACAATCTCGAAGGTACTCGTACGAAATGGTTGGGTTCTTTACCCGCCTGATTCGTTACCCCGCATCTTTTAAAGTCAACCTTGAAATATTTTCAACGTGATCTCCAGTTTCCATATTTGGTGCGCAATGCGTCTGTGACGTCTTTGGTGCTGGAGACGAACATGTGCAACAGCCAACACTTACTCGTACTATCCGATGACAGCATTTGCTCGTGAGTTAGCTATTGATGGAAAATTAAATATAATCATAATTACAAAATGTACTTCCAATAGACTACGGGTCGCTCGATATGCAGGTTCCGTAAAAATATTTTCTTCACAATTCTTACCAAGTGCACGAGTAAATGGGAAAAGTTAACAGTACGTGCGGGCCTAATCCTAAAGACCTGCATTCTATATTCCAGGTCTACAGAATCGGTCTCGTTAGTCTGTCGAAAGAAAAAGATAATTAGTGCTTTCGAGCATCGCATACGCATGTTATTACCTCGATAATATAATCGTCTTTGTCGCAGGTATCGAAGTAACGGCTAAAGGTTACAGCGCGGCCCCTGGCGTTTACGTGGAAAGCTTCACAATCCTGTCGGTGGTCTCGCAATAACTTCCCTTCGCCGTCGGAATGCGTGTCCTGAAGAAAAACAAAAATCGCTGTTAATTTAATATGTTCTGAGAAATATTAATGGGCACTAAAACGTTAGTGAGTCAAGCAGTTTACTTCGAGTGTTAAGGCGTTTCGGTTTGAAAGACGTGAAGACGTGAAAGACGTTCGATTCAGTTTTCAGGGCTGATACATCTATATTTGACTTCTAATAAGACTATTTAAAGTTAATTGCTAATCTCATTTGGCTACATCGGTCGATTCACATAGAGTAGGCTTACTTAACATGAAAAATGTGTTAGTTCCATAAACAATTCAAATAACCCAATTTGAAATTTGTCATTACAGTTCAATAATCAATCTTTATCATGGTAAAATGATTATACTCGTTGTTTATATTCGGGGCTCGAGCGCTCAAGGCGTCAATCTTTTTGGTCAGTAATAAATTTATTAATTAATTTTATTTCGACTACCAAGACCAATGTAAATATTTGTTTTATATTTTTAAAAGTAAATATTTATTTAATTTATTCTGACTTGCATATTTTCAAAATTTAGTCATAATAATATTAATTAATTAACAATAAGAATATACTCAATGTGTGTAGATATATTATCATATTTAGATGTGTTCACTTCACACGTTTACACTTAAGGTAATGCCGAAATATATCATCTATCTATGTTAATTTTTAATAATTGAATAACATCCTCACATTAATATTCAATAACTTATAATTATTTCACACCTCATAATGTTCTTGTCCCCTGTAGTCGGTCCAGAAGAGACAAACGTCAGCATATTGTAGCTCTCCCCGGTCGGAGAACCCTACAGCGAACCAGTTAATTGCCGGCGCCTTCTCTGACAGTAACAGTTGAAAATTAATTTTCCGAGTCGAATAATTCACTCGCCACTTGAGCAAAAGCTCTCCATTCGGGTCCAAAACTGACTCACTTTCCGCTAAATGTCCATCTGTAATGATAAATAAATTACATTTAGCACTTACAGTATTTTACATATAGTTGGAACACCTTTTGTTGTGTTTGCCGGTGGATGATGAGTCCACCTTTCTTTTGTTTCAAAAAACAATAAGCGCACCTTACAAATCACAAACAACTGCCAAACTATGACACCGCTGGTGGGCCGGTCTGAATTATCGTGGATCTGTTTCCTACTGCTACCTAATTATTATATACTAATGATACTTAATCACACCAGATGCGTGACCGCTGCGTTGTGGGTTAAGTAAAAAGCTGACTTTAGAGTTTTACAATCATGTTAAAAATAATTCATGCCTTACTTTAAACAGTAGTAACTAGTTAGGTGGTAACAAAGGCTTTACATTCGAGTGCCGTCTGCATAAAGTTGAGGGTACGAAACCCAGCGAGTTCTAACAGGAATGATCTGGTACCGTGGCTGAACTGTTAGTCAGCGACACAGCTGTTGGTGTGACAAGACCAGGGGAAGTTGGTATGGACCCTAAGATAAATGGAACATCTATCATATAGCTGTGTAAGTACAGCAACATCGAAAGTTTTGAGGAGTGAGGTCTCTTATAACAGTCCATTTACAGTCTCCTAGCACGAGATGGAGTGCATATCCGCTTGCAAATTCTAAATCAATTAAAAAACTTGTAGACAACAAAATAAAGTAGATATTTACTTGTAAGAAGGAACAGTCTACGAGTTCGATGGTGGATTTCCCGCAGGGTCGACACGAGTTCGAACCCTGAACGCAACTTTAAAAACGGGTAATAGAAATTAATTATGGAAAATAGGAAAAAACCTACATACATGATAAGGCTTCTCTTAAATGTTCTCGATGGTGTGTAAAGTCTGCCAGTTCGCATTTGATCAGTGTGGCCTATGGTCTATGACCTTTACTGCTCATGTTGTTGAGATCTGACCGGAGCAATGAGACGATTACTGATTGTGATGATAATGATGACATACTTACATGAGTTTTCTCTAATGGAAGAGTAAATACAGCATAAAAGAGACGACAGAAGAATTAGGACGCACTTTGCCCTCATGTTCAAAAACTGTCTGTTATCTTAAACCATTGCAAACTTGAGCACTGGAAGTACTGTTCAGAGCGAGTGCAGGCACTGTAATGAAGAGGAAAATCCCTTAGCTATCTTGGGAATAACGATGCCTCTGTCTATAGATTCGTAGCACGCCTTCAAGGTACAGTCGAGTAGATAATGTCATAGGCATATTTTTTTTAGATTCGCACAGGTCAACTGATATTCGATCAAATAGATTTAAGTCAGTGTTTGAATCAACTATAGATTTATGTAATTCAACATTTTCAGATATCATTTTACGTTACATTTTTCAGTCAGTAATAAATTGATCGTGATGATAATTATTAAATTTATAAGGCCAACATGTTTTCGAATGTTATGAAGACTTGAAAAAAATAATTTATTTATTGTTCAATTTTATCATTGTTCTCTAGAAACTTACTTTTCACGCGACAGTACTATTGGCCCTTTCAATATGAGAATATTTGCCATAAGCATTGTGCTAATGCAAGAATGTGAAGTAGTGAGCGACGCGAAGGCGCGCGCGGTCCACTGCTCCACTTTATTAAATTCCTTGAATTAATCTGCCGCCAGCAATTTATTATACGAGGTGAGCGGGGAAGCACTAATTATATTTCAAAATCATATACCATAATCAAATTCGGGGGTACACTATGAGCTTTACGTACAGTGCGTCTATGTTATTAACGTCTCTCGTTAATTTTCGTAGTCCATCAACACTACAGCAGATGAGATGAAACACGGGAACGGGAGAGAAAAACATGTTGTCCATAGACATTACGAAAGTGGCTTTGTAGAGTTATTGCCAATTAGCTCATATATCAATAATTTTTATCATCAACGTGTTTGTACTGTAAGAATCAAGAAACTTAACACAAAATTGCCATTTCTTATTCAATATCCTTCATTACAAATTATTTGTTATGGAACAAGTATGAACAAGACTGTAAGTAAGTACAACGTAAAAAATGTCACGTTTAATTACTATAAATGTTTAGGAGGTTATTTTTTTGTGCAACTATCTCTTATTGAAAACATTGACGTCGACTTCAATATTAAATTTAATAAAAGCCGTCAGTGTGGTAAAATTAAAAACAATACTTAGGAGAATCATAATGAAATTAAAATTGAAGGAGGCATGTTGTACAGAATATTTATTGCATAAAAATTTTCTTATTTCTATAAATAACATGAAATATGTTTGGGGTCAACACTCTTTTTCTGTATTACAAGTATCTGGTACAAGTTCCTCTTGTACGTCAATTTGATCATTTGTTGTAGATTGATTTTCTTGTTCAACTTCAACTGTTGAGTTCTTGTCCCTTATTTCCTCTGCCGTATCATTTTTCTGTAATATACAAAACTTTCGTTCATTGTTTGTTTATTATTCTCTTATTGAATAATACATTACAACATAATTGTCCAATTTGTTTACTTAGTTTACTTCACTAACGACTGAAGGTACCCGTATCTTCCAGCTGTTTCAAGTTGCACTGTTTAATGTATGATGCCCTTATGTATGTGTCTAAGTTCAAGTATATGATTCTACTAATAAATTTTGTTACAAGTTAAATTTTTAATATATATGGTCTGACAGCTAAATCCGAAGATACAAGGAATAGCGAGAAATGCTTTGGGAAGTCTCTTGAAAGTCCCTCAACTTTGACAAGGGCTATAATGATGCTGTACTATGAGGAAGACACGAGGCCAATTTCAATGAAAAAATAATAATGCTACTGTAGTTAAAATTTTGTCGAAATTTTGTCATTGGTTTTGGAAAAAAATAAAGACTGTTTTAATACAGTGTTAATACCATGAATCAAATTGTTTCAAAAACAGATTTATGCCAAGCTAATGGAACATATCATTTTTTTATCAAACTATTC
Source organism: Megathymus violae (assembly GCA_003671415.1). Lineage (NCBI taxonomy): Eukaryota > Metazoa > Arthropoda > Insecta > Lepidoptera > Hesperiidae > Megathymus > Megathymus violae. The sequence goes on from PDGT01000074.1 coordinate 217,372, forward strand.
ATATTGGTGGATATTATGCTAAATGATAATTGTATGTAATACCCGAAAAGTGCTTTATCAACAAGTCGTTTAGTGGCAGGTCTATCTTTCATTATCGGTTTTTTTACATACGCTAAGTTAATGCTTGACAACAATCCCACCTGCTGGTAAGTGGTACGGTGAACTCTAAGACGTTGAATGCACTAAGTTATAGTCTTATTCACACTCTTCTTGGAGACTGCCACGTCGTACGTAGTAGGGAACGCGAACCTTCATGACGACACAAAAATGGCGAGTACCCGTTTCATTTCAACATACCTGCTCCCGTTCAAACAGTATGACGAGCTCGACATGTTTGGTATTTGGGAACATGTCGACGGGCACCGCCCGAATGGGGGTGAACGGAGCCCCGTGGAGGGTCTTCGACGACGGCCGGGAGAGGTCCACTAAGTTCTTGAGCGCAGAGGCGGGGCTACACGATATGTAGACCAGCCGTTTGACTTTCTTCGTGTTCCGGAGTTGGGTGACCGCTCGCATATCTGTTAGGGGAAAAATATTTTGACATATAATTTTTTTTATTACCTAGAAAAGATGCAATAAAGAGTGAACATAATTATAATATTTCTATTACTTAATCAAAACTTGACGAACACGTAGCACAGTTGGTTGTGACCCTGTCTGCCGAGCGAGGCGTCACGAGTTCAATTCTCGGCCTGGGCGGCTATTTTTGTGTTCGTGTACGTCTTGCCGTAAGTCTAGAGCAGGGCGCGAGAGTGTGACAACGTTTATTTATTTAACTAACGTGTTTATTGTGCTGCACATCCTATGCATTTATAAGTATATTTTGATAGTGATCACTGATCACACATTGCATATTTGTAGTATTCGAACCATTACAAATATGGTATCGCCAATAAGGAAGCGGTGAGCCGCTTGTACACTAGTTCTTTCACAATAGAACCGTAAAAATGTTTACTCAAAGGTAGATGGAATATCCGCGATCTCAATATTTAAATATTACAGACAAACCTCTAAAAGCCCCATGACTTGGGTCAGTTGTAACCAAGCGACTGACTCGAACTTAAGACGCAGACGGTAGTCGGATGCCACTTAGTGACACAAATTTCTTTGGCGCTTCCGGAGCCATCGGACATCGTTATTATTGTCTGACAGAAGTTCTGCAGCCATAAGAACTTGAGACACTCCGATTGACTACAAACTCCAATAAACTCCAGGTCTTCTCAATCAACAGGTTCGCGCATAGTGAATTCCCTAATAGTTCAAAGCCATATTGCAGAGAACAGTGGTAGTAAGTCCAATACTGACGCAGGCCAGCCCGCGGCGGGTCCACGATGGCCACCACGTCTCCGTCGGCGCGCGCCAGCACCGAGAGCAGCTTGTCCTCGGCGCGGCCGGCGAAGAACTCCGCGTTGTCGATCCCGTTCAGCTCCGCGTTCGCTCTCGCGTCTTCCACCGCCTCCGATACCAACTCCAGCCCTAACACCTTGCCGCAGTGCTGTACACACAGTGACTTTAAACCTCGCGGACGTTATACATACACGTTACAGCCGATGCTGTAACGGGTACTCACGATTTTTGTATTTCTACTGATACATCAACGTATCATGGTCAGGGCGACACAAGGGTCGATAAGAATATAACAATCATAAGAAGTATCAGCAAAATAGATTGCGAGTACCCGTTACAAGTAAAAAAGACATACAAACAGTGTTTAATTAGAAAAAAACGTATACTGGATATATTCTAGCAAACACAATTATAATAAGAGTTAACGAGCTTTTTCTAAGTGGGTGCACTTTACCATCTAAGGCTACATCACTACTTACGATCAGATGAGATCGTAGTCAAGCACTGACTTGTAATAATTAAAAAAAAGCGGGCAGTCAACAGTTTACTCACGAATACGTATTAAAAATTTACTACAATAAAAGATAGATAAAGCAAATAGAGAATTTAAAAAATATGCTTTTTACTTCGATGACAAAAAGTTACGTTACAATTTCAAAAAACATAAATGCGCAGATTCAACCCCGTGTTGGTTGTTTTATTGGTAAAGATTTAGAGAGAGAAAGAAATGAGAAGAAGGTAAGAAAAAATGAATGAATACTTGGCTGGCTATCACCCTATTAAGGTAACCCGTGAAATGTTTTAGCCTGTTAAGGGGAAGTTGACAAGCGAGCTGACTGCTCTACTACCTGCAACGCGTTGGCGGACACATGTTTTTCTACGAACACAATAAATTCATATTAATTCCTTTTTTCGCTGTTCGTTGTCGTTGTGTATTTTTTCGCTCGAGTTCCAATAAAAGTAATTTAAATTTTCACGTACTAATAACTTACCTCAACGATAGTATAACAGTAATTTGTTACCTTGGCGAAACACAATCCTATGGTGCCGGTGCCGCAACATACATCGACGACGGTCGAGTCCGGCTCCACTTCGCTCAACTCTATAGCTCTCCGGTACAGAATGTCTGCGCTAGCGGTGTTGATCTACAAATTAGTTTTTAATTTTATAAAAACGGGGGTATCTAGACAATTAATTGACTAATGGTGTTGACTTCATATTTAAAAACGTAATGCATTACAATTATATATTTAAAGGTACCTGGAAAAATGCTTCAGGCGATATCCGAAACTGAAGCCCTAGTATGGAGTCCACTATGTGAGTTGATCCCAGAAGATGGATTGGCTTCGAACTGTCCTCACCCACTCTTCTGCATCATAATTTGTAGATACACGGTAAGGGTAAATAAATAAATGAAAGAAAATAAGATGAAAAACTGTGTTTATTAAATCACCAACTGTAAACCACTGTACACTGTCAATTCATTTATTTATAAATAAATGATGTAATTTTAATATAATCATTATACATTTTTATTTTACATGTCAGTGATGATATCATAAACAGATGAGAACGTTAAAAATTTGATGAAGCAATTAATAAAATATGTCTCAAGAAACACAATCGAAGAAATTCATTAACAGCAATATTGGTATTAATTTATGTATCATAATCAAATAAGGTCTAAATTTAAATTGACCTTATTTATCACACATCTCCATTTTGGTTGAGAACTACACAAATTGATGGAGATGTGATAATACCTTCTGTATGACATTCTTTAATAGATTTTCACTAATTTATGTCTCTGAATACAAACATCACCTAAGAACATTTTAATAAAATAAAATTATTTTTTAATGCAACATCATTGAATTAAAGTACTAAACAGATACTGTATAAGATATTTTACCATAGATTTATAACGTTTTCGTTATGCAAATGAATGTTTACCATTAAGTAAAAATGTTTTTTATTCCTTATACTTCTTCATATATCTAAATATTTTGTGTCATTCATTTATAGTTATGAGTTATTGGGACTTTGTTGTCGATATATCAAATGTCGTCATAACACTCACCGTTTAGTGAGAATCTCAAAATAAACAGACTTGATGTGACAAGCCACAGCTTCATCAGAACTAAAGTGCTTTTTCAATTCATTCTTTATTTTTTCTAATTCTTCTTGTGTTAGTGTCTGTAATAAGTTTTATTGATACAGTTAAATTATACATTTTTAAAACATTGAAATACAAATTTGGCAAAACATACCTGGGGATGCATTGATATGACAAGCATGATATCTCCCGACAACTTGGATTGTCTCACAGTCAAGTACCTCCAGTAGCCTGAATAGTCTGCTGGTGAAAATGGTGCCATATTTGAATTACGAACAAAAGTTTGGAAAACCTAAAAATAATTATTATTTACTTACAGTTACTGACGCTAACTTAATCAAGAGTATATTCATTATGACGAAAAATGATTTAAAACTCAAATTATTCCAGATTGTTCATATTTTACATTTTACTCAGTCTATGGTAGGAGTACTCACATATATCTTACATTTTGGTGTAATATTGTTGAGTATGTTGAACTTGTAACAAATTAGGCATTTTTAAACTCTATATGCATATTTGACCAAATAATCAAAAACATGTTCATTTAGTTGTGCTCAATTAAAATTGATGTATACTTTTAACATACCAACACAGCCTTCTTGGTCTCCTCAGATATGTGTATCTGTGACTGTATCGGCCCCACGGCTATTGTTCCTGCTGCATATGTACCAAGCCTGAAACCAACTGTAGGCTCTCCTGTCTCCATATCAAATCCTACAGTAAATTCACATTTGTTCCTGTATCCTTCAACCACTGGTGATCGCTCTATAGGTTTCAAGTCAAAGCTCAATCCATTGTACAATTTTCTGTTTGCCTCTATCACATCCCTCTTCATTGTGTAAATTTTCCACACTTCATTGTCAAAATTCATCATTAATCTTCGGATTTCTTTCTCTTTTAGTTTGAGCTGAAATATATAATTAATTATCAATTTTGATTACATTTACACATTCAAGTGGATTTGGTGTCACTCAGAAATTAATAATATGTATTTTTCATATCAAAATTTATTAATATTTACTTGATCCTCATAATTTATATTCCAGTAAGGAGTAGTAGCATCTTTCAATCTTTGTTCTTGACTCTTATTGTCTCCTTCTTTTTTCTTCTTACCATTATCATTACCTTCTTGTTTCTGCTTCCTTTTCTTAAACAATGGATCAGGTGCAGGTTTTGCTACCTCTGCTTGCAAAGTTTTTCCTACACAATAATAAATCATAAAAATAACATGGAATTTTATTTCCAGTATATCTGAATCAAATAGTATCTCAAAACTACACAAATTTAAAGCTTTTAATATTTTTAAGTTAACATCATACTAGTTGGTTGTGGGTGTGACATATTATAAAATACAATACCTTGTACAAGATAAGTGTTTTAGCAAAGGAAGCACCTAGATTACAACAATATTCAAATATTTAAAGGTTAATCCACATAAAGACATTGATAGATATATGTAACAAAATAAATACCATAAATAATACTAATACCTTTCCAAGAGAATCCATTGAGGGCAGCAATAGCTTTGGACCTAGCTTCTTCATTTTGGAAGCAAGCATATAACCAGTGGCTCCCATTTTTGGGCCGTTTGATTTTGCTTACTTTTAGATCCAATTTCTCATTCATTAATTTTTTCAATTCCTATAGGAATAGTTCATATATGTATTATTTTCTTATGTTATTTGTATGAAATTATGTGATAAAATTAGATTAATTCCTGCAGGTACTAATTGGGACAAAGAATATGATTAAAGGGAGACCTACAGATAAATATATATTGAGAGCTATAACTAAACTATTACCGCAATACCGTAGAATTTTGGAAGCCCTCGCACTTCAATTTTAAAGTTTTCGGATGAAAAACCACCGCGATCAAGATATGCATATTCCTCACTGTTATCTACAGTTTTCGATGAATCAAGGCTTGCTTCTGATGTTGCATTAGTTTCTTGGGACATTTTAATAGTTTTATTCTTTGTCACTAATAAACATTTAGGGTTTAATTTTAATATATTCCATTATTTTCTTTTACCGCATTTATAATAAACTGAGGTTATATTTACACAAGTGTCAATGTCCCCGCCACTAACTATTGACATTTATCGGACTGTCATGTTATGTCAGTTAAGATTGTCTACTAGTCAGTAGTGACATTACTACTATAGGATAATATACTCCGATAATGTTCTACACGTAACAGTGTACTTACTCTATCCAAGTAACGATTTGATAGCAGTTTATTTTTAGCCCAGGATAAAATGCTACATGTCAGTACGTATACACCATATGAATTTTTACTCATATGTCAATCCCTATGAGAAAAAAAAATTACACTACTGTGGGGCGCAAATAGAAAATTGGAAAGTATGATGATTGTAAAGTCTGTCAGTCTTTCAGGGCAACCCATAGATGACAGTATACTAACCACAGGTGTCCACACACATTGGTCTAATTTGCCTTCAATAAATGTAATTATTTTACTACATATAGATAAACATTCATGGTAGGATTATTTGCATTTTACATAAAACAAAATACTTGTACTCTAAAAGTATTGTGAAGATTAGAAGTATCGTGAAAAAATAATTTGTATCAGAAGGACACAAACAATCGAGTATTCCAATTAGCGATCTGTTTTATAGAACCTAAAACCGTTCACAAAATAAAAAAAAAATAGACTTGGTTATTAAGAAGAATTTATTTAAATAAGTTTTAATATAGAACATAAATAGGTACTTAAGTATGTCAATATGAATAAAATAATTCCATGTAACTTAATATAAACTGTACAATTTAATGCAATAAACAAAAACATACCATTATCTCAAACATTGATTAATTAAAGTTTGTACTACAAATATATTGGCCGGCTATAAATAATACAAATACTAATTTTAGGTGGCGTACTGGCCAGCGGGTCTCTCTATATCGCCATCATCATCATCACCATCACAGCTTAGGTCGTCTGCTTAACGTGCCCTCTTGAAGTACGAAAGCGCTCATGACTTTTTCACTCCTTAACTACAAAACGTACCGTACCTACACACAGAAATAAATTTAGTCTTTGATGCTACACGCTATAATAATAATTTTTATTTTTTAATCCACCGATCAATACTTATATCGGAGTTTACTCAAATATATTTCTATTATATTTAACATAGTATATAATTTATTTATCTAATTACTATATATCATTACATGATAATATTGGTATAGATATGGTTAAGGCATAATAAAATTAAAACATTTATCTTTATAAGACTAGATTTATTATTATTATAGGGAGTTTCAAAAAGATTTTCCGACAGAGACCCAGAACGAAGCTGACTGGTACCAGTATACGAAATATGTTCTTGGGGTGTAGCAAAGGCTACGTTATTATAATAATGTTTTTATTGTATCTTTGGATAGATAGATTATGTGTAGCTAATTACATGTTGGACTGCGACGTCCATAGCGGAGTTAGTTGTTAAAACGAGCCAGGATAAACGTAAAGGATGTCGTAGACTAATAGAGTATAATCAAAAAAGAATTTTAGAGCAACCAGACAAAAAAGATTTTAACTTAAGGAGGAATGTTATATAATTTCATAAAAAGTGCATTAGAAATAAAAATGTAGACTACGTATTTACAATAACTATCATTTTTTACTTTTGTCTCAGCTCTACATAGAGATAAGTAAAACCACTACTCTAGTTAGTCTCTTCAAGCCAACTTTATGTGCGATTAAAGACTTTCGATCTTTTACAAATACTTAAATGATTTTGAATTTGAATATAATATTTAAATACCTAACTTAGTGGTTCATATAATTTCTGAACTATAATTAATTACCTACGCAGACTGATCGAACATTGTGCAATGTATATGATGCTGTCAAAAATATAACAGAATAGCTGTTAAAAAATACGTGAATACCCAATTTCACCAATTTATGTAGACTCGTTGTCATTTCAATTATTGAAAACATAAAAAGAATCGAAGATTTCGATTCGCATAGCAACCACCACTGTCGTAATAATAACTTCACACACAGATAATACATTACATAAAACCATTATTATTAATGCGTTTTTTGTTGTGCAAATAGCTTTTTTAAGACATTCTTATCTTGTTGAGATTTGTCCTTCTTAAGATGATATAGTATGGCGAGTTCCTTGTCCACCGCGGTCGCCATTCCAGGGTTTATACGTTTTAGACGTAAAAAATCTGCTTCCGCCTTTTCTGGATTCCAGGCACCTAGATGTGCTTTCCCTCGACGATATAAAGCTTTCTCGTTATCTGAAATTACATTTGAAGTAAATTTTATTGAAGGAAATAAATGTCTATGCTTGACGTATCAGATTATAATAACATATTTATCGATCGCACTGACTTGAATTTGAATGTTGGAAGCATCTGTCATTTTCTAAGTTATTTATGTATTATAAATATAACTTGCTTCAGTGAAAGAATATCTGCATACTTATCTAATATCTATTTATTGTTATCTATCTACATAAATGCTATCTGAGATTATTTGAAAGTAGAAAGTGTGTCAAGTACCAATCCAGAATTTGATAGTGCGATGATGATAATTTTTTGATAATGATAAACACTGGTAGAATTCAATCAATATCAATATTGTTGTTACGAATATGGTAGTGTCAGATATAAATGAAATTTATTTCTTTATGGGAGGAAAATATAATCTAAAACCTAAACACCCAAGTTGAAACTACAAAGTTTACATTTTGTGTAAGTTTATTTGTTGACTGAAACAATGTTTTTTAGAACAGAGGTGTAAAGAGCCATTAACAATGTCTAAAAACTAATGGCATCAATTTCATGTTTTGAAAAGATATGGAATTACAGAATATGTATCATACTGTTCTGCGAAGTGGAACTTGTACCGGTGTAATATACATTGTTTCAGAATACATTGTATCTGATAAATGAGATAATCAGAGCAGAATATACTTAAACACACATTAAATTTACTAGGGAGAAGCTATTGTAATGTATAAATATGTTCTAATAAACTCACCTCTATCATATTTTAATACATAAGTGCAATGTTCTATAACTTCGTAGTAGTCTCCCTGTACAAGTTTACATTGGGAATAGTTTAGTAGTAGAGGTAGTTTCGCATCATTCAGGTTCATCCATTCTTCGTCACCCTTCCTTTCCCTGTACAAAAATTAATTATTCACTGCTTCACCATAAATTATCCTATGTTATGCTGTATGTTGCAATAATGCTGAATTCATTGAATACATTGATAGAAAACACTTAAAAAAAACTTCAGTATAAAACACATATCAGTGTTAAAAGAAATAATCTGCTATTAATTAACAGTGTAATTTATCATCCTTTATTTATATAACAACAAAACAACAACAAATAAATTATACTCTAATAGGGTATTCAATGTTACAAATGGATGAAGGCTTTATGGTTAAGCCCAAAGTGAACTCCTCTACTAGGGGTGCATTTTGCTGAATGAGGCAATTATGTTAGGTTTCATTATTTGGATGCTGTTGAAATCTGTAAAACCTAACTCAATCTTTACTATATTTATAAAAGGTGGTCATTTCTAAGCATCATAAATCAACTGTGAATTTTTCTTCATGCATATGTGTTGAAGAGCTGGAGAGCCAATTGATAAGAGAGTTTAATACATTATTATAAGCCAGCAAAGACTTGATAATGACTGTTACCACTTGTAACTTTTTTCATAATTTCATGGTCATTTGTTATGCAGTTGCTATAAAAAAATAAATGAAAATTGCTATGATGAAGTGTGTGAAAGATATTAAAATGTTTATATGCACAATGTCATGGGCACCATCATAAATGTTAAGAAAAGGTTTTTTACCTAATCATGAGCTGTTCTATTATTCCTATAGCTTGCTTGTATTTTTCCTCAGCTGCTTCATACATTTTCTTCCCATACAACAGATTGCCTTTTTCTTTTAGCTCAGGAATGAAATCAATTCTTTCCTGAATATTCATTTGCCATATTTCTTTTTCATATTCATCTTCTCGCTCCACTTTTATGAGTTCTATAAAAATAATACAGAGAAATATTAAAATTATTACTAAAATTTTTGTTTAGTTTAAGTATAATTAAGAGACATATTTCCACAAAACTTAAATAGTTTAACATAATCTATACACAAGTAGTAATAGAAAAGAGGGAATCATAATGGAGACTAGCAACAATATTGCATCTCATATGAAAATTCAGATGACATGTACTATACCTGTCTTGGCTAACAAGCAAGACCAGTAGAATGGACTCTTTTCTTAGTACTACTATAGTTCCCCTTAATATTTAAGGTAATGAGTAAATATTGGCTTATTTAAATGTTACAGTTGCATAGTTGCCGACAGCATGTATATTTACCAAAAATAAACTCCAGGTCAGATGGGTCATTGATCAAGCCATCCAGATCAGGGTATCCAATTCCCTCTTGCTGAAGTGTCATAGTGCAGATGTGTTTTATTGTGTGAAGTGGCTTGTCAAGTTCACGCAGGGTTTTTGCAATGAATGGGTAGTTGAACACCAACTATGACCACAAGAATTCATGTTATACATTTTACAGAAAAGGTTGAAGCATTTTAGTTATTTCAGATGCTTTATGCAAAGAGGATTATATGGTGTTTTGAATTTACAAATATTTAATCTGCTTGCAGGAAATTATGACTGAACTATTTTAGTTCAATCTTTATTTTTGTTACAGAACAGCAGCAAACAAAAAGCTAAGAAAAACCAGCTAAGAAAAAACCAGTGGAACTGCTCGTTTGATTAATGTTTTTTTGTGTGGGTGTTTAATATTTTTTAGTGTGGGTATCAAGTAATAAGTCTTCATAGCATTGTAGTTACTAATTCTTCAGTCTTGATCTTTATAAGGTTCTTATATGATTATTTTTTTATTTTAATTGAAATATATCATTGGTTTAGCCATGCCAATCCAGTTTTATATATACATGTTTAAAATAACCAAATAACAGTAAGTAAAACAACAAGTAAAAAAATTACCTCTTTGCTAACCCTAAAACTGGCAATTTCTCCTACTGCCATCATTTTTATAACATTTTCCCAAACGTCAAGCTTAAATTTGTGTCCAATTATCATAGTTATTGGCTCTTTTTTGCCAAGTTTCTTACTATCATCAAGTAATGTTCTCCTTTTCTCCAGCCTCCATGCTTGAAAATGAAAATGTACCTGCAACAAATAAAAAATTAGTCATCCCAATGTATGAAAATTATGTGGTAGTAATACTTACACTTATTTATCTTTATGTATATAATCATTAGCCTGTTTGTAGTGATCATGTGAAAGACTTACCAGACTGAAATCATATTTGCACAATATATTTATTCAACTTATTAATAAAATGTACATCCAATATTTCACTGATATAAGTATATTTAAGTGTTACCCTATTTTACCCTTTAGAGCAAAGAAGCGGATTTTAGCACTAAGATAGAAATCTTTCCAAATCACTTTTAGAGAAATTAATGATAATTAACAAAGGAACTTTAATTTAAAGAAGATAAAAAACCGATTAAAGAAAAAATTAAGATCTTACCTTACAACCATCTTTTATAGGCACATATCTATATCCAGTATGAATGATGGTTTTAACAATGCCAGGATTATCAGCCATATTGTACACTATTATTGCTTAGAAGATAACAAATTATAGATAAGGGGTTTCTCAAGTCTCCTTTTAAAAATAACAATAGGATAAATATTTAAGTTAGCAAGAGTCGAACTTAAATGTCAAAACTGACAATTAATAAACAATGAATTTATACGTTACAATATATCTACACATACAGTTTATAAAACCTGCATATATACATATGGACTATGGAAGCAGTGCAATGCAACTGACATAGAATATAGATCTTATATGGTATCTTTTGAAACATGGTGTTATTTCTTCTATTTCAGGGTATGTCGGCATGAATATAAGTTAAAATCATATAGATTTGTCAATTTAGCACTGTACAATTTTCCATAGACTACAATGTTTTGCCTGCTCCTGTATTGTCTTACTTTGTATTTCTTAATTAATCTGTGCTTGTCTTGTCTCGTTCAAGGAAACAAAATAATTTCTGAAAGTGACAATTTTTTGTCTTTTTACCCAAAAACGCTAAAGATATAAGTGTTAAATTTTAGGGTATAATTAAATTAATTAGAAATTAAGACTTTTAAGTAACAATGGCTGACTTTTTAGAGTCTGAAGCCGAGGAGAGCGAGGTTAGTAATCGATGCTTGTGCTCAATCTTTGATTACTACTTCATTGTGTTATTTGGTTGATTTCCAATTCTAATTTTCCACGTGAAGGTGGAGTCAGATGACGAGCAGCCAGCAAAGAAGCCGAAGCGCAAAGCAGCAGTGCAGAGTGACGACGAGGATGAAGAAGAAGAAGGTATGTGTTTATTATGTTCACTACGAAATAGTTAAAAGTATGTCCATAAAAATTCTTTACTTGTATTTTGTTGCAAATTAATTTTGATTACTATAAAGACGCTTAAGTTTAAAATAGTTTTTTGCAGAAAGTATAATATTCAATTGATAATCTCAGTTGTTCTAAATATGTTTGTGTTCATATCAGATGATGAAGAACGTCTTCGTGAAGAATTGAAAGATCTTATTGATGATGCACCTATAGAAGAATCTGGCAGTGATGGAGAAGATTCTGATGCTAGTAGCAGTCCAAAAAAAAGAAAAAAAAGTGATGATGAACTTGATGATAGACTGGAGGATGAAGACTATGATCTTATAGAAGAGAATCTTGGAGTGAAAGTAGCTAGGGTAAGATGGAAAGATTGTAAAAAATATTAAGAAACTATATGTAGCACATTTAAATATTATATTGTAATGTGAATTTATATGGCTCATTATCACTAGGGTTGAAAAATTGTCAATCACTGTCAATGAACCAAAATCACCATAAGAAATTCATGAAAAATATAAGGTTAACTAAATATACACTACCGGTCAAAAGTTTGAGACCACTAATAAAAGATTTTTGTTATTAGTAAATATTCTTAAAATATTGGTGATAAAAAGTAATCTGCACACCTGCATATTCTATTGTTTTTAAAGATTGCCTAAAAGCTAGTTCTTTTCTATATAAGCCAAGGAAAGAGCCATAAACCAGCATTGTTTCCAAACTGCAATGTGAGCCGAAGAAGAGCTAGTCCGATAATCGATTGTAAAAATTTTATTACCTCATTACCGCAGCTGACACTTCGTTTTTTTTACATCATCTTACAATGCGATTGTTCTATATTTTTAAAATATGTTTTTTCATTTATTTTAACCCGATATTTTCATGGTTATCTACGAATATCCGCTGTTAGTCTGATTTTGTGATTCCTGCAGGCAAGACGTCTCTAAAATGGGAAAAGTTTGCGAAATTAGTATCGAAACGCGATCTGCCATCGTTGTTCTCCATAATGAAGGCAAATCTGAACGTGAGATTGCATCTCAACTCAAGTTATCAAAGATTTGTGTTCATCGCACTATTGTGCGGTACAAACAAACTGGCAGTAATCAAGATCGTCCGCGCTCCGGGAGACCAAGAGCTACGACTTCTAGTGAAGACAAATTTAATGTGGTAACCAGCAAGCGAAACAGACGCCTAACAGCCCCAGAAATCCGCGTTGAAGTCAACAAATCTCGGGAAAAACCTGTGTCAGTGTCTACAGTGAAAAGACGATTGCGAGACGCCAAGTTGTATGTTCGCGTTGCTGTTCGAAAACCTCTTCTAAAACCGCAGAATAAGAAAAAACGTTTGCAGTGGGCCCTAGCCCATCGAGACTAGACCGAAGAAGATTTCAAAAACGTACTTTGGAGTGACGAATCAAAATTTGAAATATTTGGTTCAAAAAGAAAAATTTTCGTTCGACGTTCCGCCGAAGAAAAGATGATGCCACAGTGTGTAGTCCCGACTGTCAAGCATGGTGGCGGATCTGTTATGGTCTGAGGTTGTTTCTCAGGCTATGGGACTGGAAATCTGGTCCAAATTAAAGGAATTATGAAAAAGGAGGAGTATAAAGTAATTTTGGAGAAAAATGCTATTCCCTCCGGACTAAAGTTAATCGGCAAAGGATTTATTTTCCAACAAGATAATGATCCAAAGCATAGTTCAAAATTATGTAGGGGCTATTTAGACGAGAAACAGTCAGAAAAAGTGTTGGAAAACATGACATGGCCACCCCAAAGTCCCGATCTTAACCCCATAGAGCTTTTGTGGGAAGAACTTGACCGAAACGTTAGGGAACAATGTCCTTCTTCACAGCAGGCCATGTGGAATGCCTTAGAAGACAGCTGGAAGAATATCTCGCAAGAGACAATAAATAAGTTAATTGCTTGCATGCCAAGATTGGTAAAACAAATAATAAAATGCAAAGGAGGATATTTTGATGAAAAGTCTGTGTAAACTCTCTTGTTTGTATTTTCTTTAGTAATTTAGTATTATCTTTTGTATTCGTAAATTTTTTAATTTTAAATATTGTGTATAACATGGAAATAAAAACTGTATTTCATAATGATTTAAATATGTTGACTTTTATTTGTTTTCTTAATTTTTTTATAGTGGTCTCAAACTTTTGACCGGTAGTGTATATATAACATAAGGTTGCTCATAATCTTCCATTAAGAACTCCTGTTTTGATAGTGACCAGGGCATATATATACATAAGAACACAATGACTGGTAGACAGTCAAGTTCCAAAAAAAAATTGTTATATGATATTAGGTAAAATATTTATTTATATGACATTAACCTATTAAATCCATTAAGCCACAGTATGTGGTAGTTTTATATTATTCTTTTTCTTTATTACAAACTTGTTAGTTTAATCTCTTTATATGCTTGTAATGTAATATTTTAATTTAATTTTCACTGTTACTTAGAATGTTACACACACACAAAGATTTCATATCTATTACTCTGTGTTCTTACTATGGTCATCTATTCATGATCACAACAACAATATACATATATGGTTTTCCACACCACACACTTTACTATCACACTTTCTGAAATTGTAATCCTGCCTTTAGTATATATATATATATATACAACTTAAGTATATTTTTTTATGAAATTAAAATATTGTGACTACAACATGGGTTTTATCAAAGAAGATGATGATATGAAATGGTTTATGATACTACCTACCTTGATTAATGGCGACCCTTGTTCAACAGAATAAGTTCAAACGGTTACGTCGTTTGGAAGATGATGACAGTGACAATGAGGGGGCTGATGACCCTGAGTTGGAGAGAGAAGTTATTGCAGAAAAATTATTTGTGGGTGGATCCGATGAGGTATGTGTAATGTTCTATTAACTTCTTAACAACGTATCATTCTCACTGTGCCTTTAGTCCCTTCAATTATTAGCCTCTGCGGTCCACATGGCAGTAGTATAAAAGTTGTTTTTCATAATGGAACAACAGAAGGAATTCATAGTTGTGATGTGATTAGTATTTTCAGATCGCTTACAATATATTTGTTTTGTGCCATTTTTATGTTGATGGTGTATGCAATCACAAGGCAAAAGTAAACGTCGAATACCCATCCATATATATAGTGTACCACATAATAACATAGTAATAATAATAATAATCCTATTGAAATAAATAATATAATTTTCTGTTACACGCAAGACAGCTGAAACCAATACGACATTTGAAACAGTACAATAAACCGGCATGATAAATGGACCATATTCTAGTTTCTTGGGGAATTTGTATGTTAAGAGTATACCCTGTGAAGCGTATTAGTATTATAGAAAATATAACACAGTCTGAACTATCCAAGTCTGCGGCACAATTACCTATAGTAAAACGAGGTAATAGATTTATATGGATGTGTGAAATAAAATTTAATTTACTAGCAATCAGGTCATATGTGTTTTAGTCGTGGTGTTTTGTTCGATATTGTCGCAAAAGTAATGATCGATTTGACGTAAGTTTCTTAGAAACGCCTTTGTGTTTTATAATATATCATCCAACACCAAAATGCGCGGCGGCTACGCGACCAAAAGCCCAGTAAATTTTGTAGGCGTGTAAATTTTTAGGGTACTGAGTAGGTTTCTTAAATGTTCAGGAGGACGAAAACCGTACCGAATCCGCTGCACCACGGGAAGCAGATTATGATGATGACAATGAAGACCTGGAATCTGACGCCGACGACTTCATCGTGGACGACGATGGACGTCCCATCGCCGAGAGGAAGAAGAAACGGAAGCCCATATTCACTGATGCGTTAGTTCTTCTATGTATATATGTATAGGGTATACATGTTTCATTTGAAAGTATAGTATGCATATTGCGGAAGTATATATATATATATGTATATATATATGAATTCGTAATCCCTGTAGTCATGATATGGTAATCATGATATAATAATAATGGACGTAAATTAAGGGGAAGTTATTTCAAATTGATCTTGGTTAAAATTTAATTTTAATGAACACTCGAATCAAGTAATCACCGATGATAAGTAAGCCTTTATCAGAGTTAGAAATCATAAATATATATATATACAGCCTTGGCGAAAAGTATTAGGCACCCCCAATAAAGTTACTGCACATCTGTGCTAGGTGAACAACGAGTAATATTCTTTTTTTAAAGAATTACCGGTATAATGACACGCTATTTAAAACAAATGGGCCGCATATTTGGTGGTCATAAAACATCTGGTGCATCAATAATAAAATATTCGTTTTTTCTTGGTCGTTTATTTGTAATATTCGGTCAGTCTGCATTTGGAAATCATAGTGTAAAGATCGTACATTTGTGGTTTCGTGATTAAATTGAAAAAATACTGTACTAAAAATGCCAAAACAATACGAAATTAGTTTCGAAAATCGTGTGAGAATCCAGGTTTTACACGAGCAAGGAAAGTCGCAAAAAGAAATTGCGAACTTAGTAAAATGTTCGCGATGCGCAGTACAATCCGCTATCAAACGGTTTGCGGAGACCGGCACTCACGCAAATAAACCAAAAACCGGCAGAAAACGAGTTACTACAAGCCGTGAGGAGAGGAAACTTATCCGTGAGTCTTTGAAAGACAGAAAAAAAACTTCTTCGGAGCTAGCTGCGTCTTTAACTGAAGAGTCCGGAAAGACGATCAGCGCTCGAACGGCTAGAAGGCGGCTAGTAGAAACAGGCTTAAAGGGCTGCAAAGCCAGGAAGAAGCCGTGGCTTTCAGAAGCGAACAAAAAAAAACGGCTTGATTGGGCTCTGAGACACCAACATTTGACAGAGACGGATTGGTTTAACGTTCTCTGGTCTGACGAATCCAACTTCGAGGTTAGTTTTATTAATTATTTTATTACACAATTACAATGATAAATTTTGTAGTACTCTTCAAATTAAAATGGTATAAACTTTTTTAATGTGTGCTATTTTTTTGTACTTTACAGGTATTTGGAACGCCAGGTGTGACGTTTGTGAGGCGACGGAAAGGCGAAGAATATCACCCAGATTGTGTAGTGCCGACCATAAAACACGGCGGAGGCAGCATTATGATTTGGGGCTGCATGGCTGCGGATGGTGTCGGCGAAATGTTCATATGCGAAGGTCGTATGAATAGTGAAAAGTACAATAATGTACTAGAAACAGCATTAGTGCCTTCAATTTCAAGAATTTTTGGCGACACAAATTCAAATGGCGTTTTATTCCAGCAAGATAATGCGCCTTGCCATAAATCAGCGACCACGATGCGTTGGTTTGCGGATAACAGTATTGACTTGTTGGATTGGCCTGCCCAGTCTCCGGATTTGAATCCAATAGAGCATTTATGGGGTGTTTTAAAACGCAAAATCAAAGAGCACAGCATAACATCCAAAGCTACATTAAAAAACGCGTTGGTACAAGAATGGGATGCAATATCCCCAGACGTGTGCCTTAAACTTGTACGCAGCATGCCTCAGAGAGTTGCTTCTGTAATAAAAGCCAAGGGTGGTCCAACAAAATATTAGTTTTTTTAATATTTATTAAGGAAATAAAATTATGAAACAACCAAAACTAGTTTTATTTTTTTTTATACCCGAAATATGCAGCAAGTTGTAGGGTGCCTAATACTTTTGGCCAAGGCTGTATATATAACGGTTAAACTTTTATTAATTGTATGTTATTTTTATTAATTTTTAGGCCTTGTTTACAGGTCATTGCAAGAAGGACAAGATATATTCGGCGTGGACTTTGATTATGATGAATTTGAAAAATATGGAGAGGAGGATTACGAGAGTGAAGACGAAGATTTGGATGTGTATAGCGATGAGGAAATGGATGGTAAGATTACATTACTGTTATTTAAAAAAATTCAAAATCATTTAGGTATTCAGTAAATGCACTTGTTCATGTAATTTTTTACATCTTTGAAAAGGTGCTTTAACATAGAGGAGAAAAAACTGCGAAAGTAACTCCTCAGTACACTTTTAAAACAAGACATGGCAATTACAAAGTTGGTTTTAACCTGCGCGGAACTGGTTTTGACCCTGTTATTTCCAGGCATCCTTGTCATTAATATATTCATTTAGATAACTAACTGGTTTGTGACAAACCATATATTACTTGTAAACTTGCTCCTTTGCACGTTATTCTGTCTGTAAAAAATAAGAAATCTCCTTACAAGAACCTTCACTTCGATAATGAAACTGCTAGTGTTTAAAAATTAAACCCTGTTTTAGGCGAAAAACGCAGAACCAAGAAGGGTAAATCTAAAGGACCGAGCAAGAAGTCCATCTTTGAGATTTACGAGCCTAGTGAGTTGAAGAGGAGTCACTTCACCGATTTGGATAATGAAATACGTAAGACTGACGTGCCGGAGCGCATGCAAATCAGGGAGGTTCCCATCACACCTGTGGAAGAAGGCAGTACAGAGTTAGAAGACGAAGCAGAATGGATTTATAAGCAGGCGTTCGTGAAGCCCCCTGTTTCCAAGGCAGACTCGCAAGAGGCTCGCGAACGCTCTAGACGGTAATTTCACTTTTCAGATAGTTAATATTAAAGTTCCGCTAGAATTAGACATTAGTAGACTAGACTAATTAGACATGATTAGACTACACAGTAGACAACTTCTTAAGCTAAACAACTATCGGACTTCTCTTAACATTTTAATAATAAATCAATTATAAAAAGATTGCTAATTTTATTCAATTAGTAACGCAAGGACTGGATCGATTTAAAAGTTGAAATCAAATAGTACTTTTGTTATTTATTATTGTTTTGCAGTCTCTCTGCATGATGTCTGAACAATCAGAACGATGTGAATAGAAAAATTTAAAACATTGAGGCAAGGAAAATATATTGCAGTCCAGAAATTTTATTAAATTGTCATTAACAATTCCAAATACAACCTCCATTTAATTTATTTTGACTGTTTGAAGTTGTTAACAAACAAAACAGACAACACAAACAGTCATAACAAATTGACTTACATGGTCTTAATATATCAAAATATTATTTTATATGAGAGGCAGGCAGAGTTTGATTGGAGGTGCCTGTCAAACTCAGAGTTACTTCAGCTGGATTTTTACACATAATGAATAAGGAAAATATGTTCCTCTTTGTTTACAGTTATTTTCAAATATGGAAAAAGGCATATAAAAAAAACTTGATGTGAAAATTGGATATGAGGAAAGTGAATGAAAGTAACAAATTTTATTTATGAACCATAATAATATTTTTCAAATTTATTTAACAGGAGTTCAAGTACAGTAGTGAAGATTCGTCAAGCATTAGACTTTATGAGGAATCAGACTTTGGAGGTGCCGTTCATAGCGTTCTATCGCAAGGAATATGTACAACCTGAGCTTAGTATCAATGACTTATGGAAGGTCTACAAGTATGATGCTAAGGTAATTTATATATAGTTATATAAACTAGAAAATAAAATTTACATATTTGCTTACTTACTATGAACTTTAATTTAGATTAAATTATACTAACATCACTACAAAAACAGTCTATCTATACCTGGTGATATCATAAATGAAGGTAAAACAAAAACCTCACAAACAGCTACTGAAATCAAAGGATGAATACTGGCATGTTACATATATAATTTATTTGTCGCGGTAGAGCTCGAAGTCCTTTGGTCTTGGCCTTTGGCCTTTGGCCTTTGTCCTTTGACAAGCAGGGCCACAACCATCTTGGTTACAGTGCCAACAAAATGTTCCATGCACTACTGAAACTAATTCAATTTCCTCGAACTAATCTCGATGGATAACAAAAATAATCATTTTATTCTGGAGATGTTTATTGAAAGTAAAGATATTTGAACTATTGAATAAACAAACTATTAAAATGCGAAAGTAAATTTTGAGATTTTATACTCTTTATAACTTTATATTATTTATATTTATGTACAATATTTCTAGTGGTGTCAACTCAAGCAGCGCAAGGAAAATCTTCTGAAGTTGTTGGAGAACATGCGCGATTTTCAGTTGGATAAAATTATGCAGAATCCGGATGCACCCATTCCAGACAATGTGAGACTTATCAAGGATGAAGATATCGAACGGTGAGTCATGTTGTAATTGCGTTCTTAGTAATTTAATTAATTGTAACTTCATCAGTGCGACACATGGTCTATATGCATTTGTGAAGAGCTTAATTTATAGTTTCAGTAGTAAAAATTCACTCTTGGTGCTTTTTAACAAAAATATGACTATAAACTGAGATAATGTTAAAATAGCACATTGTAGAATTTTACCGAATTATTGGTATAGTTTTCATTATGAAAATTTTAAGTGGTATAGTGGAAATTGCAGTGGTCCATCACCAATACCAGAAAAATCCAAACATTATTTAGACATCATCATCATTACAACCGGTATTATCCCACTGCTGGGCTCCAGTCTCCTTCCACGATGAAAGGCGATAGTCTGTCACACTGACCAAGTGGTAGACTTCATACATCTTTGAAAACAATATGGAGATCTTTGAGAGGTGTGCAGGTTTCCTCGCGATGATCTCCTTCACTGAAGCAAGTGATAATTCATTTTTATTACGTATTAATTTGAAAAATTAGAGGTGCCTGCAGGATAAGAACTCTCGTCTCCCGTGCGAGAGGAGAGACCTTCATTCAAATAACTAGGCTATCACTGTTTAGACATGATAGAAAATAGTATTACAAAAGACTAATTATAAGGAGATGATGGTTGGTAGAAATTTCAACGCGTTTACCACAACGCACTTCGCGTCTCACCCCACGCGCCTTTCACGCCTCACACGATTCACCTGTTTAGTCGTCTCCGTTCGTCAACTCTACGAGATTATTAAACTGTTTTACGTTATAAAATTGACTTTGCACATATCCATTTTCGTTAAGTGTAATATCAAATTATATACAAGATTTAATAGTGCCCGCCTTGGTAATAAAATATGTGCAACCACTTCAAATTCTGCACTTCTTGGGAAAAGCATGTTTGGAATGGCACCCAAAATTTTTAACAAACTACCTACCACAATAAGAAATGAGGACATTAATATCTCTCAGTTTAAGCATAAACTCCGGGATCTCCTGATTGACAAAGCCTATTATACTATCAATGACTTTTTAAATGATAAATTTACATGACAATTAATGAATTAATTAACATTCACTATGTATAAATTGACATAATTATTATTATTAATTTAAGGTCCTGAATTGAAATAATTAATTAAATGACATTTGCTATGTATAAACTGACATATTAATTGAATAATTTATAGAATTTGAATCTGTGTATTTCTATATACTCGTATTATGAAAAATTGACTGTACAATATTTGCACGCCAATAGGCAGAATTTAGCGGAAATTATTTTGAATGAATTGTAACATTGTATCATTATACCTAAATTCAGCAAATAAATAGATATTATTATTATTATAATCTTATTATGAAATTGATCAGAATCGATTCGGTTCCCAGGAAGCTTTATCAACTAGGTATTGTAAGGCACAATTGACACTGTTCTATGTATTTGTTATACACAATAATATGTTTTTATTGTTAATACAGGTTGAAAAATGTTCAGACCCCCGAGGAGTTGCGCGACGTGCACACACACTTTCTGCTATATTATTCTAAGGAATTGCCGGAAATGCAGAAGGTACAGCGTGCTAAAGAGAAGAAGAGAGAATTGGAGGAGAAAAAGTAAACACATACAGTCAATTCTTAATCATTATTTTTCATTTTGAAATATATTTTACATTAATGACAATAGTACCTGCGAAATTTTAATTTCTCCATAATTAGTACGTGTTGTGTATGTATATTTTATTTACAGTTAAAAACCATGTCTCGGTATTTGACACATGATCTATTTAAAATCTATTTATTTTCGACACAACACCGAGTAAAAGCTATTCAAGTAATGTTCTTCAACAGGAGACAGGCTCGTGAAGAAGCGGAAAAGAATGGTGAAGACCCAGAGGAAGCGGCGGCGGCGGTAGAGGCGGCAGAGCCTGAAGAGGACGAGCATACGGAGGTCAAGTACGCGGTTCGTTCTGGGCCGTACGAACTATGTAGGAAGGCCAACATCGGTGAGTATTAGGTTCATGTTTAAACAAAGCTATTAATTAATGTTGTGGTTAAGTAAATCATGGGATTAAAGTAATTGTTACAATGACGTAATCACAATTATTTATTGAGTTTAGGTTTACACGTGGTTGGGAGGGTATGTTAAGGTTTTGCTGTATGTCATCATTAGATAGCAGTCTTCGAGCTTGTAGGAGGCTTATTGAATGTAACACGGATCAAACTTCCACCAGTCCAGGTTTCTTTAACGATGACGATATGACTCTTCTAATGCGTTAAAGTCGTGCTACATTCGAATGTACTGCTCCACAGAGCCGCTCGTGAAGAAGTTTGGACTGACGCCGGAGCAGTTTGCGGAGAACGTGCGTGACAACTACCAGCGGCACGAAGTCGAACAGGAGCCCATTCCACCGCTGGAGGCCGCCGCGCCCTACGTGAGTGCTAAGAGATTCTTTAAGAGATTTAAGAGATTCTTGTATGATATCAGTTACTAATTGTCTAGCAATGATTTGTGCTTAATATATAGCTTATAGTCGGTATACGACCATTAATAAATAATAACTTACATTTTATGAAAGTATAAAAATTATAAACTAATTATCTACAGTACAAAACCTTTATGTGTGTCATACAAGAAAGGTTATGTTCGCAGGTGGGTGCGCGAGGTGCGGGCGGCGCGGCGGAGGTGGTCCGGTTGGCGGTGTACATGTGCGGCGTGCAACTGGCGCGCGAGCCGCTGCTGCGCTGCACGCTGCGGGACGCGCTGCGCGAGCGTGCCACCATCAGCGCACGTCCCACGCCGCGGGGCCTCAAGGAGATCGACGAGAGCCACGCATGCTTCAGGTCAGCCGGCTACACGTCCGTGAATGGCGTGATCACTTTGACATGTTCGATGTAATGATTTCACAGGACTGAGATATCCAGATATTACCAAAGGTAATATCTAACAAAATAAGAATAAGTGGATGTTTATTTTTTTCTGTATTAAAAAACGTAGGAAGCATAGTAGGCGTTGTAAAGGAATAAATAAAGAAACGTGTATGTCGATATAAAGGCTAACATCACAAGCAGGGTAGATTGGCTTAGATTTGAATATACACCCTTATATTTATTAAATGTTATAAAATGTCTCGGCAATCATACATGCCTATACACCAACACGACGATATCCAAAACAGGAGGAAAACGAAGAAAAACCAAGATTGCCAAGAACCATTATCACGGGAGACTTGAAAATAATATCCATATGTTTGTTAAAGTATGAAGTACCTCAAAAAGAAGCCCGTGCGCGACCTGACCGGCGACCAGTTCCTCAGGCTGTCGATGGCGGCGGAGGACAAGCTGCTCGAGATCTCCATCAGCGAACAGATCGAGGGGAACACTGGACCTAGCTACCTGGAGGAGCTAAAACAGTTGTATCAAAAGGTACCCTTATCAATATGATATACATATACAAAATTATATCGTCATTTTCAAAGCACCATTTATTACTTGTAGTACTAGACTGTAGTATTAATCATCTCTTGGATAACATGTATGTGTACATTTCAAACTTCAATGGCAAACGGTTTGGTTATTGTCATAAGGACGAGTTTGCGGCAACGGTGCAGGCGTGGAACGAGCTGCGCGCGGAGGCCGTGACGTTGGCGCTCACCAAGATTGTGATGCCGGAGCTCAGGCGGGAGCTCCAGGCTGTTTTGTTGCAGGAAGCCAAGGACTATGTGCTCAAGTTAGTAACAGTCTTTATATATATTTTTTTTCCACTCTGTCTCCCTCAATCTCTATCTCTCTCTTTTATATTTTCTCTTATATTATCTCTATATTTTATATTTCTCCTTTATCAGTCGGCTCTTCCTCTAATTGTAGCCGCTCCGTCTAATTCTCTCTGTCTCATTTTTTCTTTCTTGAGTGAAGTCCAGGAAATGATTTAATATTACTCGTTAGATATTTTCAGTACAAGTGGTATATAATATATTAAGATATTCAATATATTCTGGGATTCTATAGCTACTTTGGGGGTTTCACGAAATGCTTGGTAGCCTTTTTTCTTTGCTTCCTCTTTTTCCGTATCTCTTCCTCCATATCTAGTATCTCATTTCCTCCATGACATCTAACATTATTATAATTTGTTTTTGCACCCTGCTGAACAACGAGACAGTGGCGAACGGTCCCTCCTGTTTGAGGTCGCTGGCATCCGTACCACCCAGGGCAATCCCGACGTCGCTTGCATGAACGTAGGGTATTTGGCCCGACCGGCTAGCTATCACTCTCCTTTTAAAACCGACCATAAAATGTTTCACACGTCTTTCGGTCACAATGTCGCAGAAAGAGCAATAATGCGGGGCCCCCGCTTCGTTCTCGGTCGGCGACGCGTCGGTGAGGCCTTCGGTGTTACTAATAGGCGTCGGTGACCATCGGATGGTTCGTTTGTTCGTTTGTCGACTAGTTACATAAAAAAAAAAACTTGATGTTTATGGCTGGCGTCTCGTTCAGATGTTGCCGACGGCGTCTGTACGACTGGTTGAAGGTTGCACCGTATGAGTCTCGACTGAACGAAGACGACGACGAAGAGTGGGACACTTCGAATGGTGAGTTCATAAGTTCATAGCTTTATAAGATGGTTTCGTTGTTTATTATAGGTTTTTGTGAGTCGTACAATATCCAGTTAACTTTGACTATTAACTTTACGCGGCTTTACAAACCAAGCAACTTAAAGGGCTCGGAAAATAAACCCTTTAATCCTGAATCCTATATGAAGTAAATAATTTTTATTTTTAATTAGTATAGGAATGTATCAAATCAACTCGCCCTGTTTGCGGTTAAACCTGCAAAACACGCCAGTTTAAATTCAAATTCAAAAGCATTGTTTATTTAGGTGTTCTGTAAATTCACTAATGCACGTCATTTTTTGCTTCTACTACCGTTTCTAAAAGGTGCTTTAACATCGAAAAGAAGAAACGGCTTAAGCAACTTCTCAGCACATCTTTTAAAACTACACATGGTAATTACAAAGTAAGTTTAAACCTGCGCGAAATTGGTTTCGACATTATTATTTCCAGGCGTCCTTGACATTAATATATTAATCCATACCATATTCTTTACCTATAAGCTGTGCTTTAGCGCGTCGTTTAAAAGTTCCAATGGGTAAAACTCACAATTTTTTCAAAATCGAGATTCATGACTCGTGGTCGGGTTTTCACATGCTTGGTAAGTTTAACATACACTTCGTTCACACTACACAATAAACACAGGTCTGCGCGTGGTGTCGATCGCATACGTGCCGGACAGGCAGCAGTCGGCGTTCGCGTGTGCGGTGGGCGCGGGCGGCGAGGTGGCCGACCACTTGCGACTGCCTCACCTGCTGCTGCGACGGAACTCCCCCAATGCGCTGGAGCGCCGCAACAAGGATGGAGACCTCACCGCGCTTCGCAGGTAAACACAGAGTTATATTTTAACGATCTAGAAATAAAGGCAGCAAGTAAGCATCTATATTAAAGCTTACACTTAATCCGTACTAAGGCGGAGCCAAATCGAAGTTACAATCTAAAATTTGATTTGGCATAATATAGTCTATTTCTACAACATATAGTAAAAATTACCACGCCCCATTTCTTTTCATAATGACTGTAATATGTTATGGTGAGGTTTTGATATGCTTTATCTATCAAATAACGAAACGATATCTGTCGTACTATCAAGTTTCCATATTTACAAACATAAAATAGATTGAGGAGTTTATAATAGGTCTTTACCTATGAAATTGCCGTTTTTCATGAAATTAATGAAGCGTATTTTTTTTTCTATATTTTTTATTTCTATTAATTAAAGTAAATCACCCATGCAATCAATGCATCTTTGCCAACGCATTGGTAGCTTATTGATGCCCTTTATTGAAAAAATCAGCTGGACGGGAGGCAACAAATTCTTCAAAGGCATTTTGTACTGCCTCTTGGGAATTGAATTTTTTTCCCGCCAAGAAGTTATCCAAATTCTGGAAAAAGTAGAAGTCTATAAGCGCAAGGTCTGGTGAGTTCGGCGGATGACGGAGAACTTCCAACCCCAGCTCTTGTAGCTTAGAGACCGTCTGCTGTGCAGTATGAGGTCGCGCGTTGTCGTGCAGGAGCAGTGGAGCCAAACGATTGATCAAAGCTGGTTGGAGACGTGCGAGCTTCGCCATCATTGTGTTCAGTTCTTCACAATACACATCTGCAGTAATGCTCGTCCCGGTTGGTAACAAGCTGTGATGAATTACACCCGCGTTAGACCACCAAACAGTGACCATCACTTTTCTAGGGGTAAGTTTTCGTTTAGGGCATTGTTTGGGTGCTGAACCATGTTCCAACCAACTTGCTGAGCGCTTATGATTATCGAACAGGATCCATTTCTCGTCACAAGTAACAATGCGGCTCAGAATTCCTTCATTTGTATGCCTATTGAGCAGTGCAAGGCACGTCTCGTCGCGTACTTCGCGCTGGCGATCATTAAGTTCGTGGGGTACCCATTTGTCAAGATTTTTTACCTTGCCAATTTGACGCAAATGGACCAATATTGTGTTGATGCTAATGTCGAAAGCTGCTGCTAATTCAGCCGTAGATTGAGTTTCATCAGCTTCCACAATCGCCTTTAATTCGTCATTGTTGACCAAAGTTTTCGAACGACCAAGGGGTTCATATTTCAGGTCAAAATTTCCAGAACGGAAGCGGGCAAACCAATAACGGGTGGTGCGTTCGTTTGTAGTGTTCGCTCCGAAAACGTCGTTGATGTTGTGTGCTGCTTGTGCCGCTTTGCTGCCACGACGGTACTCATACTCCATAATTACTCGAATTTTTAACGTATCCATGATGACGAAAATGTTCGAATGCGTTGAAAACAAAACACTAACTATTAAACAAATGACAATTTTAGAAAAAAGAATTCCATGTTTTAAAAATAAAATTAATTTGAAATTAGAATTATCAGCCAAAAAAAAAAATATTTTGATTTGATATGGCCAGTATAGCAGAACGGCAATTTCATAGGTAAAGACCTATTATACGAAAAAATTAGGGAGTTTATTCAATCTGTTTTGATATTCAAAAATGTATTTCCATTATCAGGTTCATAATGCGCAAGAAGCCGCACGTAATATTCATAGGCGGTGAGTCTCGGGAGGCGCAGTTCATTAAAGGGGACGTGTCGGACTGCGTGCAACAACTCGTGGAGGACGAACAGTTCCCGCGCATCCCCATTGAAATAGCCGACAACCATATTAGCAAGATATACTCCAATAGTATAAGGGGACGGGTATGTTTTCTTTATTCATGCTCCGATGATCCCGTGCTCCAGTTGGCAGCTTGGGGTTTAGGGGGTTCCATCCATCCTTGAGTCCAAGCCAATCTCCCTTTGCTCATGGTGCACGTTGCTGAACAACGGACGAGGATATGGCCCCAGGTTCCTCCTGGTGGAGGTCGCTTGGCTCAGTACCATCCAGTTTCATCCCGACGGTTCTTGCATGATGGTAGGATATATTGCTCATCTGGCTGGTTATCTTCTAAAATCGACTGTCAAATATTTAATAAGTATTTTGGTCGTAATGCCGGAAAGGCAGTTACAATGTGCGTTTCCCGCTTTTTTTCCATGTCCATCGGCGACTAGGGACAAAAAAAGGTCATAATGATTATTGACTTTGTGATTAACGTTTATTGCAGAACGATTTCAAGGAGTACCCGGATATATTGCGTCAAGCGATATGTCAAGCTCGATTAGCCCAAGACCCACTCATGGAGATATCCCAACTCTGCGGGCCTGACGAGGAGATCCTATGCTTCAGATACCACCCATTACAAGACCAGCTTGCCAAGGAGGACTTGCTCGAAGGGATAGAACTCGAGTTCGTGAACAGAGTGAACGAAGTCGGTGTTGACGTCAATGAAGCTATACTCACGGGTCGGGGTACTGAGTTACTCCAGTTTGTATGCGGATTGGGACCTAGAAAGGCGCAAGCTCTCATTAAATTATTCAAACAAACCAACCAGAAATTAGAAAATAGAACTCAATTAGTGACGGTCTGTCACATGGGTCCGAAGGTGTTTATCAATTGCTCGGGTTTTATTAAAATAGACACGAATAGTCTTGGTGATAGTACAGAGGCATATATAGAGGTGTTGGATGGGTCTAGAGTGCATCCGGAGACTTATGAGTGGGCTCGAAAAATGGCCGTCGACGCTTTGGAGTACGAAGACGAAGATGCCAATCCTGCTGGTGCTCTAGAAGAAATCCTGGAAGCTCCCGAGAGGTTAAAAGACTTGGATCTCGATGCGTTTGCCGAAGAACTGGAACGACAAGGCTTCGGCAACAAAAGCATTACTTTGTATGACATTCGTGCCGAATTGAACTCTAGGTATAAGGACCTTAGAGTTCCCTTCCGATCTCCGACCCCAGAAGAGTTGTTTGACATTCTCACCAAAGAGTCGCCTGAGACATTTTATGTAGGAAAGCTGGTGTTGGCCACTGTCGTTGGTATTTCTCATAGGAAGCCACAGAGAGAAATGCTGGACCAGGCTAATCCAGTGAGAAATGACGAAACCGGATTATGGGAGTGTCCTTTCTGTCATAAGAACGATTTTCCTGAATTATCGGAGGTGATTATGACTGTATTATTATTAGTATTAGGTGATTATTTTTAAATATCTGTCTTGTTCCATAATAAATTAAATTGTAGTAGTAAATATACTAAATTAATTTAATGAGTAGTTGCATTAATAATTATCTTAATTCTGGTTTTATATCTGCTTTGCTAAATCTCGTATTTTTTGGTCCTTCGAGTCTCAAATATATAATTGAAACCGATATTTTGTAATTCACTTAAACTGATCGAGCTAAACTGACGATCGTCTCTGTTCCGTAGGTATGGAACCATTTCGATGCGGGCGCATGTCCCGGCCAGGCGACGGGTGTTCGCGTACGCCTTGACAACGGGTTATCCGGGTACATCCACATCAAGAATCTGTCAGACCGCCACGTTACTGATCCCACGGAGCGTGTACGCATCGGTCAGTTGGTGCAATGTCGGATACTGAAGATCGACGTGGAACGGTTCTCGGTGGATTGCTCTTCGAAGACATCAGATTTGCGCGATAAGAATAATGAGTGGAGGTATGTTTTTATTTTTACACTCAATCTAAGCTACCCCTGAACTAAACTGGAATATATAAAATGTCAAGAAAGTAGAATGAAATTTAAAACGTGTGAAAAATTTCTACAATAGAAAATGATGATTAGTAATTTGTGTTTTAATAAAGAAAGAAAGAGAAAAAAATATTAAGTGAGAGATAAATGGAAAAACTTATATTGCTCATACTGATGAGTCGATTATACCAGCTATGAGCGATAGCAACGCAGACATGTTAAGTGGAGAAGTAGGCATCTTATAGTGTCATTGTGTGAGTTCCTCAGACTTTCATAGTTTTATTATTGTGTCTGTCAATAACTGAAAAATTAACGTTACTATTTCAAAAAACACAATTTGTCATTGTATGTTAGACCTCAGAAAGACCCTTACTACGACCAAGAAGCGGAAGACAAGGACGTACGTAAGGACACAGAAGCGAAACAGACGAAGGAGCGCATGCAGTACGTGAAACGCGTGATCGTGCACCCCTCCTTCTTCAACATATCGTTCGCTGAAGCGGAGAAACTGATGGAGAATATGGCGCAGGGTGAGGTCATAGTGCGGCCCAGCAGTAAGGCGAGTATTCTCTGATCTCTCTGATGGCATGATTGTGGGAGGTTACCACTTAGACTTTATAGATTTGGAAACAATTCTCAATAACTTTATATGTATGTATCTGATGTACTTCAAAAAGGTTTGTAAGATAGGGTTGGTTATTTATTACAGTTTGGAGGATGTTAGTTAAGTATATCAAGTATTATTTCCTGGTGCCCGTTTATAACAAGTTAGTAATAATCTACTTTGCTATATACAAACACCGCATGTCTAAGGGTACCGCGTACATATACTGCGCTCGCGAATTATAGCACAAAAGGTAAATGTTACATTATTAAATCCAAGCTGCAATGTATGCTCTTTGCAATACTTTTAATAAATTTTATTTAATTTTGTGTACAGGGTCAGGACCACCTAACTGTGACATGGAAGGTTGCTGATGGCATTTGCCAACATATTGATGTCAGGGAGGAAGGCAAGGAAAATGCGTTCTCGTTAGGTGAGTGTATTAGTAGCCCCTCGCTGTGTAATAATAAGCCTCTTCATTTTTGGTATTTTTATTAAAATTCTCACATTACTATTATTCACTCAGGTCGAAGTCTATGGATTCAGGGATCAGAATTTGAGGATTTAGATGAAATCATCGCCCGTTACGTGACGCCAATGGCAGGACACGCGCGGGACCTCATAGCGTATAAGTATTACAAGCCCCTCGGCGGGATGCGCGATAAGGCCGAGGAGGTGATTAAGGAGGAGAAAGCTAAGAACCCGAATAAGATCCATTATGTTATCTCCGCGGCGAAAAATCACCCCGGCAGATTCCTGCTATCGTACCTGCCGCGTAACCGGTGTACGCACGAGTACATCTCGGTGACACCCGATGGGTACAAATTCCGTCAGAAGATGTTCGATTCACTTGGCGGGCTGCTCAAGTGGTTTAAGGAGCACTTCCGTGATCCGCCACCCACGAACACGCCCGCAATGCGCACGCCTGCGGCACGCACCCCGCACGGCGGGATGACGTCCG